>JAFVLL020038572.1:0-12861 GCA_021397915.2 Tor tambroides | reverse complement strand
GAAAACGCACACAATTTATCAAACTCCCACATTACCCTCCTTCTGCACTCTCCATTCATCCTGCCAACTTGGCTGCTTTCCTCCCGCTCTCTCTTTCCCTCCCCTCTCCTCTCGCTTTCCTCTCCTCCACCACTCCTTCCTTGTGCAACACCTTGTCAACAGTCTTCCTCTTTTGTGATCACTTACTCTCGCTGAGCACATCTGTACTTCATATGCTGAATGAGCTCTTATTCAGAAAGCGCTTTCTGCTGATACGACCTGTTTATTCTTCTTCACATGAGTGGAGAGATTGTTTGTAATATGGTTGTTAACAAGTGGGTTCTGTTTTACAGCCTCGCTCTCTCTCGCTTTATCTCTGTCTTCCTCTGTTTGTCTGTCTTGAGTGTGTCTTTCATTTTCTTGTGCCCTGAAGTTGGGCCAATCGCACGAAAGCTGTCAAGAACATGTCCAGGTCACGTTTCACCCCACAATGCAACTTTAAAAACAGGAAATTATAGTTTGTTCAAAAGGAATTAGAGAGTTTTATTTGTATTGCATTGCGACATTGTTTTCATGAGAGTTAAGCACATTTCTTAAATTATATTTATATTTTATATTATATTTAAAATTGTTTAATTATTTATACAGCATGTTAGTATTTGTTTTACTGCCTTTATTAGAATAAATAAACAAAATACTGTATTACAGTAATGAGAATCACCAATGAGAATGATGGAAATTATTAAATAAATTCATTAGTAAAATGAAGTGCTGTATATTTTGATTAAAGATTACAAATAAAATAAATAGAATACTTTATTATAGTAATGGGAAATCCATTAAGAATAATAGGAATGAATGAATAAATAAATGGAAAATTTGAATAAAAATTACAGATAAACTAAATAAAATACTGTATTTCGTTAATGAGAATAACCACTGACAATAATGGAAATTACTAAATAAATAAATTCAAAATGAAGTGCTGTATATTTTGATTACATTTTATGGATAAAATAAATAAAATACTGTATCATAGTAATAAGACTCACCATTGAGAATAATGGAAATGGCTAAATAAATAAATAACCAGTAAAATAAATGGCTGTATATTTTGATTACAGCTATTATTTTAATTTTTATTAGATTAAAATGGAATAATATGCATGACTGAGTAGTTCACAAATAAGGAAGGAAATACTGGAAAGAATTGTCCATTCTGATTTATGTGCTGTGGACAATGCAACATAATCTTGGCTTCATTTCCTATTTGCAAAACATATTTTCTTTCTTTTGATTTTGGGGTGAACTTAAAACGTTTCTAAGAGGTTTTGTGAGATTCACCCTGTTACGTGATCCCCTAGAAATTAGAAAGCATAGTTGTGACCGCCAGTCATCCTACAGCGCTGAGAGAAAGCCAAAAATTAGAGAGAGAGCGTCATAGACAGACAGAGGGAGCAGCTGCATACAGGGGCCAGTATCAGGCTTCAGACCACTGGGCCTCAACACACTCGCACACATTCACACATATGTTCTTCCCATATAAATACATGCTTGAGTAAACTGTGCAACACACATAAACACTGTTCCTCCTGACACCTCCCTCATACTGTCTCTCTCCATATCCATTACTCACCCCAGTCCCTGAAACTCCCCTCATCTCTCTTGATTTCGCTCTCATTCACAGCTCTCCCACTTTTCCCATCCCCCATTTGCTCAGTGCTATTAGTGATATAGCCTGAACTATAGCAAAAATGTCTGACTTGTTTGTCTACAGTACGCATATAGACTTATTTCACACTAGCCAAAAGTCAGATTTCCTATCAAAACAGATGCCTTTAGCTGTTTTATGACAAACTACTATATTGATTTCAGATCATTATAACGGTTCTGCTTCAGTAAATTTAATGAGTTACTCCTTGAGCCCAAACTTTTGTGTCTGTGGAGAGAAGCGGTGTGTGATGGAGATGGTGTACAGAAGCTAAACGCTTAAAATTTAGTGTGGCAAGAAATTCGTAGGGTCTCATCCTGTTGGGTGGCTTAATTGATTTCAGGTGTGAGGAAAAACATACGCAAACATGGTGGCTGGAGTGTGGGTGACCAAGAGGGAAAGCTCTGGTTGTGTTTTCTCACACAGGATTTTGATCGCAACTAGTTTGAAATATTACTAAAAACTTGCAAAAAAAAAGACCTAAATAGAGCTAAGATAAGGTTCACAAATCAGTACTGTTTTTAAGTTTATGCCACTGTCTTCCAGCACAAAAAAAGTATTTATGAATTAATAGTTATAGCTGCAGTATCCTTTCTTGAGATTTTTTCTAGGTAAAAATGTAGCACATCTATTTATTTTAAAATAACTTTTATTTTGTGGTTGAAATATATATTTAAATATAACAAATCCCTGTTGTTCAGACTAAAACAGAGGCAAGTGTTCAGATGGAGTGCTTATTGCTTGAGTATTGCTTACTTATTTCCTTGCTGAGCGCCTTTCTGCTGGTCTGAGATCTTCCTCATAGAACAGAGGCTGTATTGTCAGGACCTGTGACTCTTAAGCGAACGAGAGGACAGGAATGAACGGATAGCGAGTGAGTGAGTGTCCTGTTTTTCTTTTCTTCCGCCAGCATCCATCTCCTAAGCGAGATAAATGGGGTCCAGACACTTAGGAATTTGAGGAATCTTATCTGGTGCCAAAAATAATTAAGGGAATTTTTATTAGTGGTTTTAGAATGGTAAAATGGAGACTGTTTCATATTCCTATTCAAAGTTTCCAGCATGCTGTACAATGGCCAGATGTTAAAAAACATGCAATGATAGTTGTTATTTGTTGTATCAGTTTCAGAAATTCACATCATTATTACATTTCTAAAGAATCTATATATATATATATATATACAGGGCTGGGGAGTAACGAAATAGATGTAACGTCGTTACATATTTAAAATACAAAATATGAGTAACTGTATTTCGTTATAGTTACATTTTAAATGGGTGGTAATCAAATTACAGTTACTTCCGAAAAGTATTTTAGATTACCAAAGTGATTACTTTGATTTTTAATGTCATTTATTTATTTTAATATTAATGTAAAATGAATGGAAATTTAAACCATGAGGCAACTGGTGGTGCTCTGACTCGCATGCAGCCTGTTCAAACAGCAGCCTGCCAGCAGAGAGCAGACTATAGTGACGACTCACTAAAATGCAAATAAAATGACGATTTTACTTATAAATGTGAAAAAGGACAGAACATCACAGTAGGCTATGCAATTTTTGTTTACCTGCAACAAAACATCTCTCGGCTTCAAAGGAACATCAAACCTTGAAAAAGCATTTTAAAGTAAGTTGTTCACAGTCTCAGGTTTGTAGGAGTTCTTGTTTTATATATTTATGTAGCCTATAGTTAAGCAATCTATCTCTCGAGGAAGAAGAGTTTAGCCGAATATTAGCGCGATTGCAAATGTGATGCTTTTATGCAATTCATAACAAAAAGTTCATATTTAGTGACTTATTAAAAGAACAGTGTTGTCTGATTTGCTCTATAGCGCAAACAAAAATGGTTCCATACAAGCACTGGTCTATTTACACTAAGCACAAAAATTGTTTGGGATTGACATCATTAGAAAATACACCTATGTGAGACACGTGGTGATAAGATTTGAGTTTGAATCCGCCTTATGCCGAACTCATTCATCTCCCGTTCTTCTCCCTTTTCCCATCACATATCTGCCGCTGTTTTCAATAAGTATTAATAGCATCTAATTACTATCACTTGTTGCAAAGAAAATGCTACTTTTTTCCTACATGGTGTAAATAGAATTTATGGCTATTTATTTGCACTTAATGCAAATAACCACTGCCTTCAAGATAAATCCACATCAGAATAGTTGCGCATCTGAGAGCAACATTTGGTTCCTGAATGAAGCCGCGTATTGAACGAATCCGCTGAGAATGATTCAGTTACATTCATAAAATCACTTGCTTGATTCTTGAATGAATCAGTTCTTTTGAACAAATCGAATGATTCCATGACTCTTTCATTAAGACAGTGATTTGCCACCACCTACTGGTGGTTTTAGTTTCCTCCCATATCCCATTTTTTTATTTCTATCTTTTTTTATTTCTATGTTCAAAATGTTGTATTGAAAATAATAATCTTATAGCATTATTTATCCATTTATAATTGTTTTAAAAGTATTCATGCCACCCATTTTTATTTAGAGGTGGTTAACATAAAAACAAGACATCAAAGTTAATACGCCCATTACATTAACCTGTTAACTGTCACGGGCCCACCGGTGGGCCCACTTGCCATTACATGTTTTAAACAGTAATATCTTAGTCTGAACCTAAAGCAATCTTGACAAACTATATATCGTTTGAAAGCTTAAAGACTCTAGTTTTCATATTTGGTGACTGATTTTTGAAATATTTTACAGAGCAACCGTAATTTATTAATTTGTAAGAAGAGTACTCATCAGACTCAGAGAGCGAGTTCTGACCTTTACTTTGAAATAGTGATACATATATAAAATCATGAAAAATCAGCAAAAATCTCCATTCATGTTCATGTCAAGTGTTCAAAAGATAACATTCATTCTATTTTTTGAGAAAAAAAAGGTCTAAAAGTGTTTCGAATATAAAGAAAAAAACAATAGGTTCTCAATTTTTGATGCAGCATGAACTATAACGTACATTCAGGGTTCTTGTTGCATGTTTTTCAGAGGTTGAATTGAAATCAAATACTGCCATACTACCCTTAATACTTCTGAATGTGATGTCTATGTCATAAATATTGAGAAAAGTATGGAAAAACATGTTTCAGATCACTCAAACCATATATGGAAATGGAGGCGTCCTTATATGGTTACTAATGGGGTTTGATGGTCATCTAGTGGAAAAGCTTGGTACTACGCCCAAACAAAATTTCACTGAAAGCTCATTTTTTGAGATATCAACCTCAAATTTGGAACATAATGTCTTCAGATTTTTGGTTTTGATTTTCTAGCAGTCTTAGAGTGAAACATGTTTTGCAAAATATATATTTGATATAAAATATAAATATTTTAATTTTTACATTTTTTATTTTCATAAACTTAAACTTCCATAACTTTTTTGTAATATAATTTTTATAACTTTTTTCACCTCAACAATAATCTGCCAAGTGTCTTCTTTAAAAAGAGACCAAACTTAAGTCTCTGCTCCAAAGCATTCAAAATTTATAACAATTTAAGTTGGAAATGTAATTTTAAGGCCTATACTCAAAAAGTGGAACCGACAGTTAACAGGTTAAGTATTCCAAAGCATTCCAAAGTATTTAGATTAAGTTACTAAAATTAAGTAATCTAACGAAATACTTTACAAAATACTTTTTAAAACATGTATTTTGTAATCTGTAACGAAATACATTTTAAAAGTAACCTTCCCAGCCCTGTGTATATATATATATATATATATATATATATATCACCTCAAACTCAACCATGTGTGTGTGTGTGTGTGTGTGTGTGTGTATACTGTATATATAATAATGAAGAGTTCCAATGCAAAACCCTCTAAAAGCCATCTTGGTCAAAAATGAGGTAATGATACTGAGTGAATGCTCTCCACACGTAGTATATGTTCATCAATTACTTTCACTTCAAATGCACTAAATCCCAGCCTCAACCCATTCAGAAGTACCAGTTCTTACATAGAAACATATACATAGTACATAGTAACCAGAAAGAAATGCCAATTTGAAAGAAAAACATCAGACGTACTTAGAGGCTTTTGCATCTGAACTCTCCTATATATATATATATATGTATGGCACATATGACACATGGCACATATGATGTATGACACATTTGTAAAAATAAGACAAAAATTGTTTAAAACAGTATTATATATATATATATATATATATATATATATTTATTTTTTTATTTTTTTAAGTAAAACGTTCAAAGCATTTATTTGAAACAGAACTGGGTTTTTTTCGGCTACGGTTACGGCTACTTTTGATTAATTTAAAGCATCCTAGCTGAATAAAAATTTTTGCAAATGTGTAGTTCATTTGATTGCAGATCTAAAAAATCTTATTATATATTAATCATGATTTCCACATGAAAACACTTGCACACAGGTTTTACACACTCAAATTGACACATGGTTAGTGAATAAGATGTGTGCTATGAATTCAGAGCTATTTGGTAGCCAATGCAGACGCTGACAGTGTTGCGGTCATATTTCAGTACAGACTCTAACGGTGACAGCACATTGATTCTCCAACTAACAAATGATGGATTGCAGTTACATGCAGGTCAAC
This sequence comes from Tor tambroides, assembly GCA_021397915.2. Classification (NCBI taxonomy): domain Eukaryota; kingdom Metazoa; phylum Chordata; class Actinopteri; order Cypriniformes; family Cyprinidae; genus Tor; species Tor tambroides. The sequence goes on along the minus strand of JAFVLL020038572.1, from coordinate 6,576 downwards.
TGGTTCCTTATTAAAGCTCATGAGCTGTTGTTGTTATTGAAAGTAGTTGCTTAGTCACTATTCTGTAGTGTTCTGAGCACAAAGTGACCATGAATTTGGTTTAAAGTTACAGTCTCACACTTCTGCAAATTTTAAGAATGTCCATGGAAATGGCAAGACAAATGGCAGGAAATTTAATTAATCTTTGCATCATTTGTCCTCTTTACCTTAGGTCAGCAACCCATTGTGCTGTTTAATGAGAGTAAATGGCTTTCTTGATTAATGTGTAATGTGATGGTGCTAATGCTAGTCAAGGAGGTAAACGTTCATCTGTATATGTTCATGCAGTTGACGCTTAATGCTGCCTTCAAGTCATGTCATAATGATCATATTTACAGCATAAACCTACTTTTTAATGGCACTATGAAGACGAAATTACCAATGTGAGATTACCTTTGAGCCCTGGCTTTCCAAATTGGAGGTGTGCGAATTAGCAGAAGCTAGTTGGTATTGATCATGAGGGGTGAGTGCTAACCGTAGAGTTTAGTTTAAACACCAGTTTTAACACTGTTGATGAAGAACAGCAATAAAGCTAGCCAGAAAATGCTACTCATTAATCTATTAAGTGACAAGCTTGTACAACCAAACTACATTTCCCATGATTCTCTGTGGATGTACAACTATTAAATACACAAAGCATCACTTGCAGACCTAATATGTATCTTTTTCTCGTTACTTTGTTTCATTCGTGCTAAAAAAAAGCTTCCTATCATTGTCAGGAAATGTAAACGAGAGAAACAAATATCAAATTTACGAAATTTGCTTGGTTTTTATGCATTAACTCTTTGTTGTTAGGAAATGGAAAAACGGAGATATAAATATCAAATTTACCTATTTTTATTCTGTCAAAACTCACTTGACGGCATAATTACAATTCTGTCGAACAGGAACTTCCCAGGAGGATTTGAAGGGAGGATAAAGTATCTGTGTTTAGTGACATTTTCAAAATGGCTTCCTTCTCGTGAGCCATTACGGCTCTGATTGACAGTGCTGTGTGCTGGTGGCTCGACTTATCATTCAGCACTGTGGGGGGAAAATGCAACTGCTGCTGTTACTGAGCCAGGCAACGCAGAGCATAGCAAAACAGCCCTGAATGAATTGTAATGTTGCTCTTGAGCTTGATCGAGTGTTGGAGCGAAGGCAAACACTTTTGTTTTGGACAGGTGGTCTTATTATGCATGTGTGCGTAAGAGAGCGCAAAGAAAAGATATAAAATCTGTTTAATCAGTCATAAGTGGGTATATATCAAAACCCTTCATTGCAATTGAGACAATTTGGTTAGTTAGCGTAAGGCTCATATTGTCTACTGAAGAGCCGAAGGCTTTCGTAAAAACAAAAACGGTGTTTGTTAGCCTTGGTGTGTGTCGTATTTTACATAAAAATGAAATTTAAACCTATTAAGAGCTGGTATTCAATTTACATGTGTGCATAAGTATTGTTGTAGGATTGGATTAGAGCTTTGCTTGGAGCTGGAATCACAGTTCACAACTCGGATCCTTATTACCGCTACAGCAGGGGAGTACGATGACAGAAATAGTGCACTGAGGAGACATTTCAGTATCTCAGAATGGAATCGGCCACCACACACACACACACACATACATTGGCTGGTATGGAGAGGACATGAATAGGAATATGAGGCAAACAGCGTTCAGGGGAAAAGTGACAGTGACTGCCGAAAGACAGAGGAAGACAAGGCAAGAGTGAGATAGTATGTAAGAGAAAGAAATAAGGGCTAGTGTGAAACATGTGGGAGGTGGCCATGGATAATAAAGAGAGATATTTCTGTTTGAAACCCGGAAAACTCAACTCACCTCTGCTTTTCCTGTCTCTCTGCTCTTTTTTACGTTGACCTCTCCTCCTCATCTCCTTGCCTTTCTCCTCTCCACCCTCCGCTGATATTCTTGTTACCATACCAACACAGCTCTCCGCTTCAGGACCTGCTGGACTCTGCTGGACGATGTACACTCAAAACACTCATAGTGCATTCCAGTAAATATAGTGCTAGTGATCTAGTAAACACAATTCGCACCAAACACGCCAAGACTAAACTGACTTTATACGTAAACGTGCGTTGGACGGATGTCTATGACCGTTGCACCGCGCCTCGCTTTTTTCAGTTAAGCGTCTTGCGCATAAATGGCGCGTTAAATTCAAATGTTAAAAACGAGTCTCGATACCTTTTCTTTTTTGTTTCGCTGCACTACGTGTTTTCAAGTGAGCGTAGGTTAATTACATGTTCATATTGCCGCACTAGTATACTCATTCGCATACAAATCGCCTACGCTGGTCAGTAAGATTTTTTTTTTAAAGAAATTAATATTTTTATTATTCGGCAAGGATGCATTCATTGATCAAAAGTAAAAATTATTTCTACCTCAAATATTAAATGCTGCTTTTAAACATTGTACACTCAAATAAATCTGTAAAAACAGGGCACAATGTATTGTATAATTTGAAGGAATTTCTCTGTATTTATTTTTTTACAAGTGATTTAGCAGTATTTTGAATTTTACACTGCATTGCGTTGTGTTTTAGGGTTAAAAGAAATGTCTGTAAAATTAACGGATAATGTTCTGTGTAAGCTGCCAGTAATTTTTCTGTTATTGTGCAGATTTATTTTTTACAGTGTATACATCAAATAATCCTGAACCAATTATATCATGGTTTCCACAAATTTATTACGCAGCACAACTGTTTTCAACATTGATAGTAACAAGAAATGTTACTTGTGCTGCAAATCATAATGAAATCAAATCAAATGATTTCTTAAGGATCATGTGAAAGTTCACCTTTTCTCACACGAACGAATTACATTTTAAAATACACTGAAAACATTAAAAAATCTTACCGACCCCAAACTTTTGAATTGTAGTGTATATCTAAGACAAGTGTATACTATAATAGTGTATGCTACACTACACTAACATGGAATTGACCCTTCACAGAGAGTTTGATTGACAGGCGATCTGACCAATCATAATGCCGAATCTGCCTTTTTTGTCCAACAAACAAACCAGACAGGAGAGTAGATTAACGTCAGTGGACTTGAACTTGAAAAATGGTGTGTATTGACGGCGTTGAAGCAAGACACCTTCTGATGTTTATTCATGTTTATTTCATGCTGTAACTAAAGAGGAAGAGATGATCGGTTCACGACGTGCCACTTGAACTGAGGTGCTACAGCGCTCTGTTACGACACATCAAAGAGCCACAAAACGGTATTTATTGTTTGCATTTCTTAAAAAAATTTCACAATTTTAGAGCAGAGACTTTGTTTCATACCTAAAATAACATGCTCTGTCTTGTCTGTTGACGTGTTGTCAGTGTCCTCTACGATGTATTTTTCACTGCGTGAGAATATGTGTGGCGTGAGAGACTTTGCGATGGGTCAATTGTACATAACTAAATACACCACTATAATTGAACATGATAGTGTAAATTACAATAGTAAATATAACAAACTCCAAACTATTTAACCTAGAATTGTACACTAAACTACTAATAAATAACTTATAATTGTACTCTACACTACTAAATGTAACGCTACTGTTCAGTAAAGTAGTAAAAATGGTATTATAATGTTAAAGTGTGTCTCAGGTATTGTATGTGCTTATGTGTGTGTTTTCACCAAGTATTCCTGATGAATTGTTATGTGCAGCCGAAGACAAAACCATCTTGAGAGACTGATTCATGACACACACACATACACAGCGGGTCTGCCCCTAGAAAAGAGTCAGTGAGCTGAACACACAATCAAGCTGTAGACTGGGTGAACAGCAGGGAGTGTGAGGACAGAGGGAGGGGAAAAGTCTACCGCTGCTTCCCTGAGAAGGACACTTTACTGGAATTAGCTTCAGCTCAGATGGGAAAACCAGACTGAAAACAGTGGGGACAATACTGCTACAGGCGCTTATTCTTGTCATTCACAACACGCGTGTGTGTGTGTGTGTGTGTGTGTGGCTCCACGTTGAATCTGTTGCTCCGCTCCAACACCTAGCAAGTTGCCTCCAACATGAAAACAGAGAAGGCAATCCCATAATGCTCTGGGATGAGCTCAGTAAAACAAGACTTTGTTGGAAATCTTGATTATAAACGCACTTAAAATCAGTTTTATTCAATGTATTGATGAAAATAGATTCACTTAGTGAGAAATGGAGTCATTTTTGTGTGTATTTTATGTTGATTAGCTTAGCATCATGCTAACATCAAAAACTACTGAAATCAATAGTTTGTTGAATATCCTAGAGCGTTTCAAATTGGTCAAACGCAGCTGCCAATGTAGGCAATAGATACTGAGGCAGCTTGCCAGGTTTTGGTACAGAGCCTGTGTGTGTTTTTTCCTGTTTACAGTTGTTGCAGCCATCTTTATTACACACATTCACACTAAATCACACAACTCTAGCTGACGGCCCAGATCATTGCTGTTTTACCAGTTGTTTGTCTCCTCCCCATCTACTTATCTGTCTCACACACTTCTCACTAAGGGAGAGAAGGAGAAAGTGGCAAGACAAAGAAAGGCCAAGAGAGAAGGATAGAAAAAAGGAGAAAGAGAGAGAGAGGGGGAAAGTCGGTCAGACCCCTCCTCGGCAGAACAGGAATGCAGGGAGTCTGGTGAAGGAATGTGGAATGGGTCTCAAGGGGAGGGGGTATAGTCTAGATGTAAACACTGTTTGTGTGTGTGTGTCGCTCTATGAGTGTAGCTGAGTGTGTGTGCGCACAGTGTAATGGGTTCGAGCGCATTATGAGGTTGTGTTATATGTGTCCCGTATGCGTGTGTTGGTGTATTTTGAGAAAAGGGGGCTCTTTAGGTAGGCCAGCTGTAAGGAACCGCTCCTTGTCTCTGATGACAGCTTTGGGCCAATGAGGTGATTTTATCATGCATGGAAAAGTACCAGCCCCACTTAAACATTGCACTGATCCGAGACCAGCTTTCCAAACTCAATTCCACGACTCTTCCGAGATATTCCAAACCTTTGCCCTTCCGTCTTGTGCTTGTTACACTTATGGAATCTCATGCTATAGTATTTTGAAGTAGGTTCATTTGGAAAAAATTGCCACTACCTAAATTCCTGCAGAACTTCAGAACATTAACATATAATTCATTGTAGCTGAAATGAATAGTTTCGCATTCTCTCAAAAAACCTTTGCATTCCTCCCAATATCTGTTTGCTGACAAAACTTTTGCTTTTACTCCCAAAACTTCTGCATTCCCTGAGAAACTTTGCATTTGCTTGCCAAAACACTGAAATAAAGACACAAAACAAAAACACTCTATACGTTTCAGGCAAATTATGATTACAGTTTATTGATTATCAAATGATTAGATTATCATTTAATGAATACGTATTTTTGCAGGGTTCCTTGCACAATATTATGCATGATTAATACTTTTTCATGGTTACCTCATATAATCAACTCCACATTTATGGCTTTTCTGATAGTAAACTTGCTTGGTAGCTCACCTGGTACAGCATTGTAATTGCAATGCAGAGTGCTCGGGTATGCCAACCCGATCTCACGGCAATTCGTACTTATTTTATGAGGTGGCTAATTTGTATGAATTCATATGACCTGGCACATACGAATTCATACATTTTGTGAAAAATCATACGTCTTTTACAAGGTGGCTAAACCTACCCCTCACAGAAAATGTACAAAATGGTACGAATGAGGTCGTACGAATTCGTACATATTAGCCATCTCATAAAATACATATGAACTAGTTGTGAGATAGGGTTGGGTATGCACAACTTGTAGAAACAAGTTAAAATGGCTTGGTTGCTTCAGCGAATGTATTTTTTGTTAACATTATCTATTGGGTTTAGTGTAGGGTTTAGTGTAGTGGTGTGTTGTTTTCAAATGCAATAGAGAATTAACCTTTCTGAACTGCCACAATATGTACAATAACAAACAGGAATGAAATATTGCCAGATTCATGTTCATCCATTTCTGATAAAACTGAAGATGCTTTTAACGCCACTCAATGGGTATTCCACTTTGAAAGTGTAAGAAAATGTGCAGGAAGCAACATAATATCATTTTGAAGAAACAGCACCACAGACACGTTTTTTCCAGTGAGCTTGGGTTGGTATTTAGAAATGGATACAAGGCATAAAACACTATGAGCACAGTTTAATGTTAACATGATATTTCAAACCTCTTATGGTCTGTCCGGATTTTACACAGGCAATCCGTTTAGTCACTCAGCTTTGTAGCGCATACATTCTCATTTAAAGTGACTTTCGGTTACACTAATTGCCAGGACAGACCCTCTGGAACAACCTGGGGCGGAACATGAGGAAGTGTCGCGCTCCAGGGAAGAGCGGTGACAGAATAGGGCTGAAATACTTCTCAGTTCCTGGGTCAACACTGCTTGAGTTTGAGCCCACAACTTCTGTGTTCACAGCTCAGATCATTACCCATCACAATCTGGAATTTGATTTGATTTGATTTGATTTTGATTTTATTGATTTATAATAATGTGGACAATCCCTTTTTATTAAAAAAGAGCAGCTTTAGCCTCTACGGCTAATT
>JAFVLL020038569.1:0-16059 GCA_021397915.2 Tor tambroides | reverse complement strand
ACTTAATTAGTTGCTAGATGTTCTCCCAGCTGAATCTTTTCAAAATTTCTTGCTTTTTCAGCCCTTTGTTGCCCCCATGCCAACTTTTTTGAGACTTGTAGCAGGCATCAAATTTGAAATGAGCTCATGTATTGAATAAAAGTGTAAAATTTCTCAGTTTAAACATTTGTTATGTTCTCTATGTTCCATTGTGAATAAAATATTGGCTCATGTGACTTGAAAGTCTTTTAGTTTTCATTTTATTCAAATTTAAAAAACGTCCCAACATTTCCGGAATTCAGGTTGTAGTGCTGACCTGAATAACATATTGCACATAAAAGACTTTTTCATATAGTCTGCAAGAGAAAATAATAGTAATACACAACTAGTACAAAAACGTTCAAACGATCACCGAGGCTCCAGAGGGAAAAGCCATTTTATAAATCCAACTATTATTTTCTGTTGTAGACTATATGTAAACGTCTTTTATGTGAAATATCTTATTCAGGTCAGTACTAAAAAAAAACAAAAAAAACATGCATTTTGTATGATAATTAAAATTTTGCAGATGCAGCAGTAAAATTTTGACCACAACTGTACTCTATCTGTCTGTCTATCTTTCTATCTTTGCAGTGACAGGAAACAGGCGTTTGCTTCTGAATCCAGCTCTGGGTGGAAATTACAGCAGGGTCACACACTGTCAGAGTCTATGGGGAAGGCAGCAGGGTACGAGAAGGACAAAAGAGAGCCTGGGAGTGGGGGGGGATTCACTTGCTATTTTTATCCCTCCGGCTGTCCCATCTCCCCAGTGAGCGGAAGCGCTGTCCTTCACGCCTAACCTTAGAGTACACTGGGACCGGTCACCTGATTCTCATCATGAGTGAGAGAGCACCCTGGGAAAAAATCGTCTCGCCTCACTTTTTTTCCTCTTTTAACTGTGCAACGACGCATGAACCAGACAGTCTGCAGTAGTAACTTGCTGTAAAAGCAAGACTGTTCATGTTCTCCTGCCATGGCATATGCCAGTTAGCAAGAATTACCTTGTTGGACACCTTTCAGAGAAATATATAGGCCTTTGGCAGTAATATGAGCGTGTGTGTGTGTGGTGTGAATGAGTGTGTAGGAGGAGTGTGAATTGTAAGACATGCACGCAACTGTAATGACAGAAACATCGGAAAAGAAGTGTAAAACAGATTGCAAATCATGCAAAATGTTATTTTCCTATATTTTTGTCAGTGTATGTCAGGAATAGTGGTGTGTCTGGTTGCATTTTATTGTTGTGACTGGAACAGAAAGCGTTTGGGTGAAAGACATCACCTATCACTGGGTTCTCCACAGACTAGAGGGAAGGAAAATACTTAATATAACAAAGTTTTAAGACATACAATAACAGATATTGGCTAAGAGCTTAAAAAAAGATTATTTTAGACAAAAATAAAATTGTCATCATTTATTAACCCTAATGTTCCAAACCTGTATGACTTACTTTCTTCTGTGGAACATAAAAGAAGAAATTCTACAGAATGTACTAATCACTCTTTTCCATGCAAACTCACAATAAAGTGTCATAAAATTGGTATGACCACCAAACTATAATCAGAAGATGCTTTTATGATATCGACTTCTCATAAATCTCACTGAGGAAAGATGGGCGCTGAAGCCTATAGAAACACCTACACCATTCAAAAGTTTTGAATCATTACAATTTTGTAAAGAAATTAATAGTTTTATTCAGCAAAGAATAAAACAAAAAACTATTTTTGAACAAATAAATGCAGCTTTGGTGTGCATAAGAGACTTCTTAAAACAGTAATAATAATAATAATAACAACAATAAGCTTACAGACTCAAAACTATTAAACAGTAGTGTATAGTTTATTGAATACACACTAACTATAATTAGAAAATTGTACAGGATTTAAGGTTCACTTCATGGAGTACTGCATTTCTGCAACAGCAGGAAATGAGCTTTCCCAATACAGTATCAAACTATGATCCAATTAATGTGTAAACAATCCAGCATAGTAATTCCAAATTTCCGCACTATAAAGTAGCTACAGATGTGGAAATAAAAATAGCAAAAAGACAGATTAGGAATGTCCTGAAGGCTATGTTGAAACATACGCCTAATTTGTTTTTCCCTCTTTGAGTTGGAAATAAAGAGAGGGGGGAAAAGCACCAGTTATATGACCACCAGCAGCTGTAGTGGACAAACAGTTCTGCATTAATGCACATCTTAGCGTGTGACCGACAACCACGTGGCTCCATTACATCTCTACCACATAATGAGATCCAAAGCTACATCACTGGGCTGGCAGGCTCATCCCCAGAGACACAAGGACAGGAAGAAGGGAGGGGAGATGGAGAAGATGTGATGAAGAAGCATTGTACAAAACAAATATAACAAAGCTGACAAGCTGACATTTCATAAAAACATCAGACTTATCCAAAAACATAATAATTGTAATTCTTGGCCCAAAACGGCTAAGATTAAAAAAGATGTTTTCAAAAGAAGTTGCAAAGAGAAGAATATATAATGGTTTGAAATAGCAACAGGCACTTACATGCAGAAGAAAAAAAAAAAGTCTTGATAAAGCAGTCCGAGACACGTATAATCATAACTCAAACAGAATCCCCGGTAAGAGGACTCCACACGCATTTAGAGAGATGCACTCATTTCTGGGAACACCAGAGCAGTGCAATAATACATTTTCACACATGCACAGCCTGTTACTGACACCCACCTATTCACACGTGCATAAAGGTCACAAACATGCACACAAGGTGAAAAACTGACTGTGTCGTATCCTTTTCTCACAGACAGGACAACAGTAAACAAACAGACTGGCCTTCTATCACACCACCTGTATTATTATGGTGGTTATCAGTACATTTTAAGTCAAAAAGCAGATTTTGGTACACCCTCTGAATAATAAAAAGAAAAAGTACTAAAGCTGTCACTGGGCTGCTATATTTTTTTCTTTTTTTTTTTTTTTACCCCTAAAGGGTGCATATTAGTATCTTAAAAGGTACATATTATTACATAAAATATAAATATATTACTACCTTTTGAAAGGATACTATGCTACTGACAGATTTTGTAACTTTTTTTCCTGAGAGTTACAGTTATGATTGATGATACAGTTACAAGTTGTAAAACATCCAGGCACCAAAATGCCATCCTGTAATACCTGAAACACTGTATTCTGCAGTAAACTTCAGATTTTTTTTTTTGTTGTTTTTGTTTTTTACAGTTGCACAAAGTAATCAAAGTTGAGTTCATTCTCTGCTAACTATTATTATACCAATAACTAAATATAAATTCAAAGAAAAAGACATTATATATTATATTATTTTAATAATAATCTAAGTAACATAGTTAATTCTCCTAACTGTAGGCAGTTTGAAGCTGCTAATCAAACCTTTTGTCCCTGTCAGTCACATAGGCTAATATGTAGCTTTACCAGTCAGAATTTAGAGTTAGAACTGTACATTAAATGCATAAAACAATAATTCTTTGCCCAAAAACTTCCTGCACTTGTTACAGTCACAAAGAGAGGTTGAAATCCTCTGCTCATCTTTTTACCACAGTCATGCACACATTTGCAAAATGACAGAGTTCTGGTTTCCTCTGCAGGGACCTCCTGCTCTCACTTTAGCATTTCCTTTCATGTAAGCAACGGTGCTAGCTTTACTTGTGTATAAAAGCACTCCCATCCAGTTTTCAATTGTGACATTATATGGATTCCAAGTAGTTCATTATAAACGGGTACCAGGAATAACACCAGAGCAGCACTGACAGGGAATCTATCTGTACATCTATGTCCTGACTTGAGAATCAATAATTTCTCTGGCAGCCTCTTGATGAATGGTTAACATTAGCATTACTGTGCACACAGTACTTTTACTGCCACCTCTATTAGCATGCAAATGCAAACAGAATATCCTACCTTTTGAGAAGCAAGGGAATAACTCTCACCCATATGCATGTCCCTGTAGGGGTTTCCTTTTAACCTTGGGACTGAATAGTGTTGACATTAATCAAACAAATATTTATAGAGACAAATGTTGGAATCGTGCTTAAGGACTGGAGAAATTGAGTAAAACTGATGATGACGATGTTGATGATTTGCTAGGAGCCAAAAAATGAGGAGAAAGAAAATGAAAACAACAACAACAAAAAAAACACCTGTAATAAAATTCTAAATTTAACTTTTAATTTCGACCATAATTTAACCATGGTGAGCTGTCATGCTTATGTGCCAGGTTTTAATAATTCAGCATTAGGTTTAAATAATTCAATTTGGATTTTAAAAAGTAGATATTGCATTTGAAAATTTAAAGACATGAGAAATTAATGCAGCTGGGGCTCTGAACGTATGATTAACGTTGCTGAATCCAACTTTTGACATACACAATCTAACGTTAATTACCTGAAAACTGCACTTAAACTCGGAAACTTTGGATTTCAATAAAACATAATACTTTATAAACTGCTTATTGTTTCAATCCCACTTTATGAAGGAAGGTCCTGATTATGATTAAAAAAAAAAAAAAAAAGCAATATTTTGTCCTAAAAAGATTACACACTTGGGATCTATTAGGTTGCTATAAATACACAACTGGAGAGTTCATCCTTCACTGATAAGTACTGTTTGCTTTCGCAATAAAACAAACTGGGCTCGATGAGCTCCAGCACATTATTACTTTTCCACAGTTGCATCATTTTACTGCTTGCCTCAAGCAACAAGCCTCTATGTTTGCCCATAATCACGTGGACCCGTCAGGTAATTGGTTTTATTTTGAGAAGAGTGCTATGTGGATGGGTTTTTTTTTTTTTTACCCCTATGAGAGTTCTGACGGAACTTGTGTTTATTGAGACAGATCCTACTGTGGCAGTGGGAAAATCAGCCATGTTAAGCATCAGCCACGAGAATAATCTGGGGTAAATGAGCAACGGATGGGAAGAGGCTGTGTGGACAAGAAGGGGTTCGAGACAGCAGGCGACTCAGTGTTCTGACTCAGCCTGAATGTGAGGGTGGGTGTAAAGAACAGGGTTTTCAGCGGGACCTCTCGGTGCGAAAGGACAAAAACCACTGACACCTAATCATTACACCCACCACTGACAGAAATGTTATCACTGAGGGTGGAAATAATTAAGTGGAGTCGGCAAGTCGAGGAATGCAATTTGGGAATAGCTTTTCAAAGTGCAGGTTACCTTGCGCCTGTGGTGGGGCAGCGGAGGTGGTGCTTTCCCTGTGGTGTACAGTGTTACATTACTGTGTCACTTTCTAAAGTTGGACAAGAAAAAGAAAAACCATATCGCTTTTTGATGTCTTGCCATTGAAAAACTTCTGAATTGTTCTCTCACAAAAAGACAAGCTTTGCTGAGTGTACCTGCATTTTATTTCCCTGTTATATCATGCATTTTTAATGAACTGATTCATTGTTTAATAAGCTTCTCTTTCTGCTTCCATGGAAATATAGCAGTTTTTCTTTAAAGGGTCTTAAATGAGATAAATGAATTATTGAGATCAGCTAGACCTGCTCATCAGGCAACATTTACTACAGGAGGAATATTTTCAGAGCTATGTGTCCAGAACAAAACTTTTAACATTTCACATTTAAACATTTTCCTGTTAGTAGCTTTCATAAAAGAAAAAAACTGCATAAGATTATTTATTCTGGGCACACATTTTAGCCCCAATTTTCACACAATGGGCCTCATTCATGAAACACTAGCAGAACGAATTTGTGTGTAAACTGTTCTGACGTAACCTTTCGAATTCATGAAAATGTTTGTATTTTCAAAATGTTAGTTGGTACGAAAGAAATGTATACCTGCTCCCTACCACGCGTAAATGGTGCGTAAAACATTCTTTGTTCTTTTTGGTAAACTGATGACACTAAATCCTGACGCACTTTTATTTATTTTTTTGCAGCTGAGTTGATAACTGTAAAACGCAGCGCTCGTCACTGTCTCCATTTACCCAGCCGTAAATAGAGGACGAGTGGGACAAATAGCGACCAATCATCCTACTTGTACAATGACTGCCTACAACAACGGAGAAGTCAATATTACTGGTTACTTCATTTAGATTTAGTAAAATTCTTAAAAATGAGATACTAGTAATACGTTGCCGCCGTGGATATTCCCAAATCATAGCAACTAAAGTTTTAAGTGCAAATTACTCAGAATTAACTCATATTTACGCAAATTTAATGAATGAGGCCCACTGACCATTTTGACCAGCAGTCTGAAATGTGTTTTGACTAAAAATGACATTGCGACAACCTACAGCCAATGAAAGAGCAACAAACAGGGCAAAGGAAATGTCAGGGGAGGAGTCACAGACCTGCATGCATGCATGGCTTCTTCAAAAAAAAACATTCTAGTCTCGTCATACTCTTCTTACTTTTCGCTGCAAATCAGCATATGCAACTTGTATTGCAAACTTCTTGCAGGCAACAACTTTTTAACAGTAAGAAATCCTGTCTCACACGTGATTGTACGTTTTTTCATGTATCACTTCTCACATGTGTTTGGCTATGAAACGTAGTTTGACAACCAGATTCTTCTTATTGGTGACCCCCTGTGTATTGTGTAGTGTGCACACAACAACAACTAAACAGTACCCTAGACAGTTGTGTGTTGTGATCAGACGACTTTGACAACCATGCAATGCGTTCCCAGCATTAACTGGATTTAAATGATCTCACAGCAAGATTTAGCTGGTTGGCAGGTTGGTCTCCCAGCCTGATGAAAAGTGGCCAAAACCCCTCTGACGTAGATCACCAGGAAGACCAGGTAAGAACAGAAAACCAGCCTTGGCTGCTTTAAGGATGTCTTACGATGGTCTCTTGGAAGTTGCACTGCTTTGAAAGTGTTGATCATCTCTCACTGGATACCACAGAGAAACGTACTGCTAACAGGGCATCAAAAGCCCTGTTAAAAATGGTTGGTAATTTGAATATAATGTATTTTACATATAGTCACATGCTTGAGAAACTTATAATAAGATGACCATTACAGCAGTAACTTCATAACTCTGTTTAATAGTGATAAAACCTCAACTAGGGCTGGGCTATACGGCCAAAAAATTATCACTATAAATTTTTTCATATTAGTCGATATTGATAATTATCACAATAAATTTCAAATCTTTATTTCTTTCAAGTTTAAAGGCAGATTTTTGCCTTTAGTTGTAAAAACCAGAGTTGTAAAAACCAGACTGTTAATTGTGGTTTAGGGATGTAACGGTCTGAAAATTTCTTATCCCGATTATAGTGACCAAAATTATCACGGTTATCAGCATTATCACGGTATTGTTAAAATGTGCTGAAGATGTTCAAAAAGTACTGACACACAAATCACTTACATTACCAGTGATGTTCGAATTTTAAATGACAACTTGACTGACAACAGTTTAATAGCAAGTTCAAATATCTAAAGTAAATGTTCAAATAAAGCTTTGAAAGTTTCATAAAAAGGTAAACCTCACATTTCAGCCTTTAAATAAAGAAAAGAGTTAAATCAAAATGATAATTGATTAATAAATGATTATATGTATTTTATCTGCTCTATAAATTATTCTAGATAGGCCTAACTTATTGTTTAAATGTGTAGAATCCACAATGTTTTTCATCAACCGGTCAAAATTTACAGCAGGGCATACAAATTCAGTCCGTTTTTGGCCAGACAGAAACTGCACACAGGCTGAATGTAAATATAAGAATTTGTAAAGCCACTTTCTAACACTTATGGAAAAGCTGAATTACAGCTGTTTCCCGTAAACTCCGTGGACAAAGCAGTATTGCGATTAAGAACACTTCCTTTATTAGGTATTACATGGAGTGAAGATGAAAACAAAATGCCATCGAATTGATTCCGAAGACAGTCTGAAGATGATATTTTTTCAAATCAAGAAACAGGTTTGTGTTGCCCGACTTTGACGGCGAATATCTTCAGTACAGTTTGCAGTGCAGGCTGCAATATTAATAATATTACATATTTTGTCTCTTAAGAATGCACATTTGATAGTAGCTTGAGTTGACAGTAGTAGTAGCTTGAGTTAGGATGCAGATGTAAATTTATGTTCATTATCAAAATACTAACCACCATTAAAACCACACATATAGCACCTCAATACCATGGTAATAATGTAACTATATGGTTTCTAGATATTTGTATGAAAAAAAAACAAAACAAAAAAAAAAAACAGTAGTCTAAATACATTTAGTATAAATGCACAAAAAAATTCTTAAATCACAAAAATACTGCAGTAATACATTCCATTACTCCTATAATACACGTCTACATTAACAATATAATAAAATTCAATATGAATATCTCACATTTCTGCCACAATACCATGGAGTAATTAGTGTTACTACAGTAAATCCATGGTAAATGATGGTGATTTGTAGATTGAAAAGCCTTCTGACTGTATCATTGAGCAGTGTTTCCCCTGTTTGTCAGCTCTGTTCTTCCGGTTTAAATTACAGAGTCATGCATGTTCTTCGCCTGAAATTAAGCGCACAGCGCTGTTTAGTGCTCGCGTGACCAAGACTGACCGGACTTATCCGTGTGGCGGAGTTCAAATGAGTAGTGCTGTTTCATTCCGCTTTTGACACATGAACATTATATCGAACATTTATCGAACTATTGTTATCGTTTTATCAAGGAGAATTATATCGCGATAATTATCGTTATCATTTTATCGCCCAGCCTAACCTCAACCATCCTGGTTAACGTAGCTAAAGAAACATTTTCTCTTGTGCTGAATGATATAATTACTACACCATCTGGCTCAATACGATGCCAAGACTAGGCTGGAAAAGTGCAAAGAAATGTGCAATGATAAGGAACAAAAAGTTCATTGTAAGCTAATGAGCATGACATGCATATATCAGCAGAACATTTCCTAAAAACATTTCCTTCACTTTGCTCTCCCTGATATAGATATATTCCAGCTGCCCATGTGCAAATATGCACCTTGGACACCAAACCTCCCTGTAAATACGGTGCTAATGTGATTAGCATGCCTCTAGGGCTCATTACAGAGAACTTAATTAGCAGTCAGAGGAAGAATAAAAGGCGACATCTCTCCAAAAAATCCAACTTGTTTTCACTGTATCATATTTACACGGTTTGCCATGCAGCAAATTCATAAAAAAAAAAACAACAGAGGTGGCTTATGAAGTGATCATTTTCTAATCATGTTGATTCCGATCTGGTGCTTAAGTTTTGATGTAAACGAAAAGGAGAGATGGGGAAAAAAAGGACAGAATGGAGCCCACCAACCCCAGTGACATGGACTGGATGACATCAGCAGCTGTCACCATAGCGATGGAAACCTCCCAGGGAATATAGAGACCTGGAATGCTAGTAAACATCTCTATGGACAAAAGCATAACCTTGTTCCCTGTGTCAGTCGAAATGTATTTTGATGTCTAATGTTATTGATCAAAGAGTGTCGGTTATACCAACTTGTTTTTTTAACCGCTTTACAACCTCGATTTTAACGTGGACTTGCGTTTTCACCATTACGACGTAATGTGACATCTGATGGGTGGGAATATTATCGCATTTAAGGATACTTTCAATACAAATGCTTATTAGACAAAATGCTGACTCGAGTTACAACTCGAGCAAAGCAAAGTGTAATGTTTATTTCCAGTTACAGTGAATCAATAAAAACTTCATAAATAATAATGGCAAAGCAGGGTTATTGCTTAGCCTACTGTTGTGAGGGAATATGTTTAATGTTGTAATGAATTCTATTGCTCGCATTTTGGTGTAAAGAATAAACTAAAAAAAAAAAAAAACATTTTAATTTCTGTAGCACTCAGGAAATTCAATATGAATTCCTATATAGCTTATTTTTGTAATTGGTTTTTGTAAAACACACTATTCCCTTCATTGTCAGAGTAATTCTGTTTGCCTTATTTGTTTGCAGTGATAAAACATAAGCAGCGTGTTCCTGTGGGAAAACCTTGCCATGCTGGCATCCTCCCCTAATGTCTCAGCGGTTTTTAATTAAAATGCTCCATTTGTGCCACCTATCCTGGTTGGCTGAGAAACTATAAGAGAATAAATTGCTAACCTCATCTCCAGGCAGATGGCCAGGCCTTTGCAGCCTTTTATTTAACATCTAGGGGAAAGAAGAATGACGTAAAAGTATTACAGTTGACTTGCTGTGATGTGACTGCATCTTTGCAGCTGCAATTCAACTGATGAACAATTCCTTCAAGAAAATAATTAATTTTTAGCATTTTGAACATTATGTAGCCTAATTTTACAATTAACCTGATCTTCAGGTTTCTACAGGTTTTATTGAGGTAAAGCTACATCAACATAAGCAAAATGGCATAAGAAGACAAGATAAACATCTGCCTATGGGTTCAATCAATTTCAACTTCACCAATCAACTTAATTTAAGAGAAAACAATTGTTAAATTGTTAAATTTCTCAAAAAAAAAAAAAGACGTAATACACTATATTGCCAAAAGTATTGGGTCTCCTCCTTCTAATGAATAGGTTTGACTACTTTAGTAATTTCTATGAGTACAAATCTTAATGTTAAAGCATATAATGATATTCTAGGAAATTGTGTGCTTCTAACATGACAATGCCTCTGTGTATAAGGCAAGTTTCAAAAAGAAAATTATTGATTCAGTCAGTGTGGAAGAACTTGACTGGTCTTGATAAATTTGATAAAAACAAGTCCTAATCCCAGTTTAACACCTCTGGTGTGACTGTAAATGCAGACCTTGAGCTAAAAACTCATCACCAAACACCAATGACTTGTACATACACTATATATACAAAAGTATTGGGACACCCCCTTCTTTAGAACAGAAAAATGCACTTCCAAATCTGTGGCAACAATGATGGGAACATAATTCATGTATTTAAAAATTGTATTTCCATCTCTGTTGCAACACTTTTGGAGGTGTCTAAAATGACTGTACCCATATGTACAAGTCGTTGGTGTTTGGTGATGAGTTTTTGGCTCAAGGTCTGCATTTACAGTCACACCAGAGGTGTTAAACTGGGATTAGGACTTGGTTTTATGCAGACCAGTCAAGTTCTTCCACACTGACTGAATCAATCATTTTCTTTTTGAACCTCGCCTTATACACAGAGGCATTGTCATGTTAGAATAGAAAAGGTTCCTGTCCAAACTGTTGCTATAATATTAGAAGCACACAATTTCCTATAATATCATTATATGCTTTAACATTAAGATTTATACTCATAGAAATTACTAAAGTAGTCAAACCTGTTCATTAGAAGGGGGCGACCCAATACTTTCGGCAATATAGTGTATATTAAAATCTCATGTTAATGTTTCTTAATTAAATGATGTTCAGATATTTGTATAGAAAAACTGTTTTTTTTCTTCAGTGAATGCAACATTTAATGCCATGAATGCATAATTTAAGACATTCTGCTCTAATTTAAGACCTTTTCAAGGCCTTAATTTGTAAAAAATCAAGTTAAGACTTTAAGACCTTTTAAGACCCACAGAGAACCAGATATAAAATAGGACTCTGTATTGAGAAATGTAACATACTGTAAAAACTAAAATAAATTAAAAATAGAATTCTGCCCACATGATGTGGTGCAATCTTAAACTTGCATGTCCCCAAACTTGTTTTGAATGTATATAAAGCTAACTGAGTGAATTGTCTATTGCTATTGTTCGAATGTCAAATAATTTCTTGATTTGCTAAATGATTTGTTAAATGATGTTTTCAAAATAATGGTAATGCATTTCTCCTTCAGTGAATCATTTTCTTGAGGTCATTTTGCACCACTAAACTGCATTTAACACAATTAGCACCTCCCCTTGACATTTCTCTATTTCTCTCAATTGCTTTCTCTCAGTTGTCACACTTAACTATGGCCCAGTGCTGACAGCGTTCTATATTTTACAATGGCAGGTTTCCTCTCTCATTATTTCTAGTCAGAAAAAGGTCACCGTTTCTGTGTTGTTTTTCATTGAACAAAGACACTTCTACAACAGTGTTGTGCAACCTTCAACACAAACACATATGCCTTGGAACATTTGCTTGCTGTCACCTATCAGAATACTGTGGGCCCCGTTAACAGCCCACACAATTAGGCTCTTTCTGCCTCACATCAAATCATCAACATAGTTAGTGTAGCTTACTGTGTTCCATAAGAAAAGATTTGACTGCTTCTTTTGCCATGTTTCATACAGTTTACACCAAAAGTGAGACAAACCACACGATTACTTCATGAGAGTAGCAGATCATTGTATCAATGCACTGCAACATTTTATACTTATGATAAAATATACTTTATACTTATACTTTTAATAAAAAACTTAATTTACATAGGCTATTTCACATTCATATGTAAAAAGTATACATTTTTATCTTGCTCTCAGTCAAACAATATCTTAAGTTAATATAACGGATGCTATAAATTGTGTGCAAAAATAGTTTTAAATGTAAATGTTTCAATCAAAAGATTATAAGAATAAAACGTCTAATAATTTAAGTAAATATGTTTTTCTCCCATCATCCTCATGCAATGTTGTTGGGGATCCAAGCTGACGGAATGGAAATGATCAAAATTAGTGTCAAATACCGCATAATGAAATTATTGTACTTTCATTTTCCAACACATAAAGTTATGCTTTTTAAAAATCCAGTGACCAGAACTGTCGACGACATCTTATTAGAAATGCCACTACAAATGCAAAAGAAATTTTTTACAAGTTTCTTACAATTTTTTCACCTACATTTTGAGACATGGCTTGAATGTAAGTGAGGAAACTGTATTTCATTTTTGGCTCATGTTTCCATGACAATGTGCTTAGCTTCGAGTTCAACATAAGCTAAACACAGAAGAATCAATGAAGACACTTTCTGTGATGGAAAGTGATGGAAACTCCTTCTAAATTAAAATCCTTAAATATACACCACATCCACTACAGACAAGATTGTGTTTATTAAGCACAGAGGAACACTCTTCGTTGTGATAAAAAATGTCTTGCGGATTATACATGGGATGGAAACTTTAAAGACATAGGTCATGTTTAAGGTCAGGCGTATGGTGTTAGATACCAATCTGGCTCATGCTGTTATGACAACCTTGGAAGAAACACTGTGAATGGATCTGTGCCTGTATATATTGTGTTTAGTATCAAGAGACATCATTCTGTCAAACACTACTGAATGCCCATGAATGTCCTAATGCTGCACGTGTATAGAACAATACTGCACTACGTAACAGCCTTAAAATCTGCACAGCAAAGCAACAACAACAGAGCAGATGGAAAAAGAGCATGACCCCACATCCGTTCGTCCTTTCAGATTGTTTTTGATTTAAAAGCTGTAGACATTTTAAAGAGCAGGGGGCTGATGTGCCCATCCTCAATCATTGAGATGCAGAGAGCAGCTTACAGCACTGTGCAGAGGAATGATGAAATAAGAGCTAAAAATAGCAACCTCCCAGGATCCCCCTTTGCCCAGCACTGTAAACATCTCATTCCTGAGACAGTCCTGGGAAAAGCACCACATCTGCAAACCTTTAAAAAACGATTTTAAGTACGCTTTCATACACACTGCAGGCAATTACACATACATAACAACTTACAATAAACATTTATGAAAATGGCAACACATCTGTCTACATGAGTGGACAGCATAAAGAACAAGCTGCTGTTGTATTGTCCATTGGTACATATAACTAAGGCTTATTGTTATTTTACATTCTGAAATGAATCGCATAAATGCATGCAGAAAACATGCTGAAAGAAGCACATTTTCAATCTCCATAATCTCTTACATTCTTTTCTATAAATTTATATAAAGGTCAAATATTAAAACATGACCAGTAATCAATGCCACAATGATACATTAAAAAAAAAAAACTTAATGTGAAATCATATGAATAATGTGGCAATGTCTGTAATATTTTGATCATTCGGTGTAACCAAATAAATCGCTATTTTGCAGTCTAAATCTAACAGCAACGATCTTTTATCCATTATAAATCCGAGTAACTATAATAAAGGTGAGAACCTACCCAAAGATGAATTCATTGTGTCCTCATCTCCCACCAGTTTGGAGTCGTGACTCCGGCTGTTTCTCAAAACCTAGCGACCTGCCTACCTGGGCATCATGTGCGCGTGCAGCATCATAGGCATCGTTGTGTGCAGGAGCTGAGCTGAGTCGAAACGCCCAATACTGCTGCGAGCGTCTCAAATGTCCCTAAATGGGCACTAAAATGCGTCCTCCAACCGCTTCTGGATAACATATTGGACGGAAACACTGAAACACATTATTTAAAGGCTTATTGGTTGCTCAACATAGCATTAAATTAAAGTAATCATGTGATTTCAACGGTTTGGTGTTTAAATTATCTGAATAACAGTTGGGTTAGGTTCATTTTATTTAAATACACAGCAGTTTAATAGCCTATAAAAATTACGTAGGTCACCTACGGTAGGTGTAATTTATTTACAGGACGCGGATAATAACTAAATATAATCTGTGTTGCCAAGTCCGCGGTTTGCCAGAGGAATTGGGCTACTTGCCGCGGTTGTTTTTCATGTCCGCTGGTTGAAGCGACTCCAAGTAACGTGATATTTACTCCCTGGAATGCGAATTGTACCAGGGGAACCCCGCCAAAAAACGTGTATTTTACCCCCGGAACGCGATTTTTACCGGGGTACCCCCTCGAAATGCGATTGGGCTAGTTCTTCTGAGTAGCAATAGGGCGGGTTTTGTTACGAAACCTGGCAACCCTGACTAGGACGTTCCACTTCGCTTTACTTTACCTTATATTGTATCTACACTTGCCTAGAATCTCCCCTAAAACACTTGGAAAGATCCCCACTGGGAAGACTGTTCTACTTCATTAAGTGGGAGAGAGCGATTTTTGACAACTGTTATATTTGTACGATATCTTTCTATGGCAAAAATAAGATTGTGCTAGAAAGCGGTTGCAACGGCCCTTTCGCGCATCACACGATCTCTTTCAGGTTTATAAAAGTAAAGGCATGACTCAACAGGTAAAAGTAGACTACTTTCAATAAAAGGTCCAACATATTAGGAATGCTTTTAATTTGAAAATTAGCTTACCTGTCCAGAAGAAACTCCCCAAGTTCGTCGTACCGATGGAATCCCAAACATTTCATCAGATTCCTCCATCTTGTAAAACCACTGCCAGTGTTTACCGTTGTTTTCAGGGTTTGAAATTAACACCCGCCAAATGCGGGTAAAAATCAGCTGTGGCGGGTAACGCCGTCAAATCACTAGCCAATTTGGAGGTTACTTTTCGTAAGTTATGTTCACTCATTAATGTCTTGGGGAAGTTTATGCAAGCCAAGTCTGCGAAGGTTTAGCGCAAATACTGAACTCATGAGACAGCATGACATTATCGAGTATATTGCAAAACCAAACAAAACACACCTACAGAGTGCACGCGTACACGACGTGATTAAGTCTGGTTAGACTAACTTAGTGCGCGTGCGCATTTAGAGTGCGTTCTTTCACTGCATGATTCAGTCTATTAATATGCATTCAAAATAATCACATAATTCAAGATAAGGGGGCAGAAATTGTATATATTTATATCAATTCATATAGTTAATCAATATTACACGAAGAGTGCCGTTTTTTCTTAAAAAATCAGGTTACTAATGTGATATTGATTTTATACAACAGTTCAATAAACAATAAGTTAATATCAAGAGACTTACGTTTTAGACACCATATTGGCTGTTTTGCTCTGTTTCGCCAACAAAAAAACATTCCAAACACAGCCACAGCGCTGTTTTGCATCTCTGAGCAACATGGTGGTGTTTTGTTCCTGAATTAATCAACCGTTAAATGATTCGGTTCAATCGCAACGACTCAGTGACTTGCTGCCACCTGCTGGCGGTTTTAATTTCACATTTAAAGTATATTTTCATTTTTAAAATAATTTCAAATATCAGTAGGCTATTCAACATTTCACGTTTAAAATATCAAAACATTATTTATGCATTTGTAACTGCAGGTTAAAGCATTCCATGTCCCTCTAAGCTGCATTAACAT
>JAFVLL020038567.1:0-30156 GCA_021397915.2 Tor tambroides | reverse complement strand
TGATTTTCAGAGGCAGGGACTGAAGGACTCATCAGAGTAGAAGACAAGCTCAATGCACCAAAATAGCCTTAATGAAAACCCAGTCCAGAACATTCAGAACCTCAGACTGGGCAGAAGGCATACCTTCCAACAGGACAATGACCCTAAACGCACAGCAAGAGTGGCTTATAGACAACTCTGTGAATGTCCTTGAGTGGCCCAGCCACAGCCTGGCCTTGAACCCAATCAAATATTTCTGGAGAAACCTGAAAATGTGCATCTGCCCCCATCCAATCTGACAGAGCTTGAGAGGTGAAGAGGTGAGGTGAGGTGAAGAATGGCAGATAATTGCCAAATTCTGATGAGCAAAGCTTGTTGCATCAAACAAAAAAGACTTGAGGCTATAAAGGTGTTTCAGCTAAGTACTGAGTTAAGGGTTTGAATACTTACGCAAAACTTGTTTCAGATTTTTATTTTTATTTTTTTTTTTTAATAAATTTACAAAGTTGTGACAGTTCTGTTTTTGCTTTGCCATTATGGTGTATGGAGTGTAGACTGATGTGGGGAAAAAAAAAGGAATTTAATGCAGTTTAACATAAAGCTGTAACATAACACAATGTGAAAAAATGATGGGGTTTGAATACTTCTGCAAGGCACTGTATATATATATATATATATATATATATATATATACATAAATACATAATCGAAATAACAGTCAAAAGTGTGAAATATGCAAGAAAGAGTGAAGGCGCACCATTGGAAACTATTGGTGTGAACTTATGTTGTACAGGAAGTTTACTGTACTTTAAAGATGCATGGATATATTTCTTGAAGTTTTACTGTAAACACCCATAAGAAAAGAAACCATTTACAAATCTGTCTATATATCAAATTTTGTTTCTGTGTTATTTCATAGAGAATAATGGAGCTAGGAGGACACGAAACAACCCACATTCTTGTTTTTGTGGACGAGGCTGGGTTTAATCTGACCAAAGGCAGGAGACGTGGCCCCAATGCCATCGGGCAACAAGCCACAATTGACACACCAGGTCGGTGTGGGGCCGATATTACAATGTGTACTGCCATTTCAGAGAATGGTGTAATATTCCACACATTGGGCCCTATAACACCCAACTTCTTTTGGCCTACCTAAACACACTTTACAGTGACCTAATACCAGAACAAGAAAGAGGTTTAGTTAGACCAGAACTGCCAGTTTATGTTATTGTCTGGGATAATGTCAGCTTCCACCAAACCAACAATTTTAGGGAATGGTTTGCTGCACATGAAAAAATTCCACCATGCTCGACATTCAGATGTCTATGTTAGATACCATGAATGTTGCCTGCGAGGACATCACAGTTGGTCATTGGAGGGGATGTGTGCGCCACACAAGGATATTTTTTCCCTGGTGCATTGCAAGGAAAAACATCAGATGCAATGTTAATGAAAATCTTTGGTCAGACCAACAGGAGCAACAGTATGTCCACGAAGAATAATGTTTTTTTTTTTTTTTTTTCTTTCTGTGTAGTACTAACTCTTCCCAGTAAATATTTACCTACTGTAAGATTTGTAGCATTTTTGTATAGTACAGTAAGTAGTCAGTGTTATCAAAAATGTAGAACATGCATGGACTTTGTATATAACAATAATTTGCATGATTGACTGTCATGGTGAGAAAACATCTAAACATTTTGATAAGTGTGGCCCACACAATGACAAAAACACTTTCTATTTTGGTGGCATTGGCCAATTTTCTGACACAACAACTAGCTTTTGAAACATGAATTAAATTTGAGTTACTACATTTTGCAGACATGAAATAGAGTTCTGGTGTTTCAGCGAACAGTTGTGATGACTGAACTTGCAGTTTAGAGAATGTTAAGAATGTTTCAAAAAATGTGCCAAAGTGATTGAGAAAAACTGTAAAAATAATATTTATTATAAAATATATTATAAAATATAAAATGTATATTACAAATGCTATAATTATAATATATAATATATTCATTATATAAAAAATAATGTATATAAGTAAATAAGTAAATAAGTAAATACTAAATATTTAAGTAAATAAGTAAAAAAAAAAAAAAAAAAAAAAGTACAATTTACGGTAAAAAAAAAACCTGGCAACTGTGGTTGCCAGAATTTTGACATAAAAAATACGGTAGTAACATTTTAGGTTTTACGGATTTAAGTTATATTTACATTTAAATGTCGCAATTTCATTAACTGATATAATGTTAATATACGAGCCTATGGAAGTACTGAAATCTGTTTTGTAACTTTGTAATACACTGATAACCACCAAAAGCAGGTGGCGATGAGAAAGTCACATGATGAACCAAAGCTCATCACAAGCAGCTTTTAAATACTAACATATATAGAAGGTGCACAGTGTCATTCACACAAACACTAAAGACCATCACGGTAACACACTAACTGAAATAATGCAATAAACATTAATTTAACAACATTAGATGTAACATACAACCCTAACAACTAAGAAGAAACAGTTATTTCAATGAAAAAAATGTGAAATGTAATGCAATTCTGGAATTCTGGGAATGACCATTTACAGTTATTCACTGTAAATTATATGGGGTTTTTTTTTTCACTTCCAAAAACGGTATTCTACCGTAAAATTACATGTAATGTCCAATATAGTTTTTTCACCGTATATAGTAGGAAAAATTACCGTTAACCAAATTATATGTTTTTACTGTAGCATTTTTACAGTCTTTTACCATTAAAATCATGACCATTTTTTACAATGTAGTAAATTAGTAAGTAAACAGTAAGTAATAGCAAAATAAGTAAATTCAATTTCTAGGATTACCAAGGCTGCATTTATTTGATCAATACAGTAAAAACAGTATATTGTGATTTTTTTTTTCTTTGACAAACAAAGTTCAAAGTGTGCACTAGGTTCAATTTATTGACACCTTTAAATTTATTGATATATTTAAATTAAGTATTTTATCTGATTACTTACATGTCATGTGAGCATTAACTAACATCAGAGAAATGTGATTGTGTCATTAAATAATTTTAAATATTAATTTAAAATCTCAGGATGTTTTTCAAGTAAATATTTAATGTCTAAGGAGTTTGGATGACAGAAATATTTGGAAACCCCTGCCGTGGGGGATGCAATAGCGTGCATATGATAAAATGACCTATAGAAATATTTGACTACAGTTGCATATGAACAGATCGATTGTTTGATGTTATCCCTGCTGGCTTTCATGATGGCATAATTTGAAAAACTCCATTAGAACTCCATTACATTACCAGCTATTTTTTCAACTTTTAATAGAAAATGTCAAAGTATATTAAAATTGAAAATTCCCATTATGAACATTATGGAAGCTTGTAAAACCAACTTAAAACTCCCCAGCTGTTCACTCAATTTAGAATGTATTACTCACTCGAATCAGAGACAACCTGACAGCTTTGACCATAAAATAGTAAAGTAATGAGGAGGTGGAAGCAATGCCACCGAAGCGTCCAAACGCCCTTACTGAGAAATCTTTATTCATCTCCGATATAAACCATTAGAGAGAGCGCAGTACTTTAATGCATAGCTTGTGTCTCATTAGGTAGTGAGACGTGCAGGTCTTCTGAGGTTGTCTCATAAACTGAGGATTGGATAATGACACATGATTTTCTCAGAAATGTATTTGAAATGTGATTTTTTTTTCTATTGGATGTATTTTTAGTTGAAAACGAAGGGGGACAAAATTATCAGAAAAGATATTAATTCCAGTTGGACACATCAGTCATTGCAATTTTTGATCTATTCAGGCCAGCAGACATGCATTGAGATTGATCTTATTAAATCGCATGATGAGTAATTGCTCTTAATCACATGCCGTTCAGAATGAAGTTGTCAGTCATGTAGAATAACAATGCGGCAAACAATGAATCCCTGTGACGCATGCCAGAGCTCTCTGACATCAGCCTAGCCCTTAAGTTACCACATGCCTATCACTTCTGATTGCCTGTGTGAATTCAACAATATTAGTTTGTTAGTCAGACCATAGTGGAATCAGTAATGAATGCCAATGCACTTGCAGGGTTGGTCACAGGTGAAAAAGAGAGCCAATTTGGCTCAAGAACAACAATAATAATAATAATAATAATAATAATAAAATAAGAAATATACAAAATGCAAGTCTTACTATAAAACTGGAGTGTTTTATTGACAAGGTCAAAGGAACTGTTGCAAACTTTAGAAAATCATTAAAAACACCAATTTAAAGCCTAATACTTACCTCTGAGACCTCTGTGTTTTCTTGTGTGTAACATATAGAAGTATTTTTAGAATACTCAATCATTTTTGTTTGGTACAAATTTGGTACAAGATTTACTTTGAAACAATTTTCATTCAGGAATTACTTGTAATTTCATAAATAATATATATATATATATATATATATATATATATATATATATATATATATATATATATATATATATCTATATCAGGGGCGTTTCCTCCGAGGAGGCAAGGGGGCAGAGCCTCCTCAAAAAATTGGATGAGAAAATAATCGATATTACAAACATAAATCGCAAATATTACTAAATATGGCACTAAAAGTATAAAATTCACTCGTTTTTTATAAAGTAACGCTGTCAAACAGCGACACCCGCAGGTAAAGTGAACAGCGGAGGCTTGCCTCTCTTTGGTCCATATACTTAAAGCAGAGACCCTAAAGCGTGCAGTGACTTTTCTGGAGGCTCGTTGAAATGAATGGGGGAAAGTCACGTGAGAGGAGGCAATGCCTCCATCGCGCTATAATTGGATATGATCGGTTATGATTGGATGTGATTGGTTCCTGCGATAAATCCCGCCTCTTGTATTCGTGCGAGCTCTCGGCATGAATGAAGGAAATGATGGGGTTATTGACTAATTACAAAGTAAGTAAACAGCTCTCCTGCTTAGATATCACTGCTTTGTGTCACGTCAAAATAAAACTTAAAATGGTCTGAAAACGTGATGACTGGGTCAGTTTTGAGTGAGCATTCAGTGTGATGAAATGAAAAATATATCTTCGTGTGTTGCAGTGTTTACATTGCTTTTATGACGATAATGACACGAAAATAAGTTGACTATTAAAAAGAACAGCTGAACATCAGTTCACAAATAAAATAATATTGGTAACATTTTACAATAAGGTGTCATTTAATATAACATGAACAAACAATTAACATTTATTACAGTATTTAGCCTATTAATCTTTGTTTACATTAGTTAATACAAATACAGTTCATTGTTAGTTCACAGTGCATAAAATAATGTTAACAAACACAACTTTTGATTTTAATAATGCATTAGTAAATGCTGAAATTCATATTAACTAAGATTAATAAATGCTGTAGAAGTAGGCTATTGTTTATTCTTAGTTCATGTTAACTAAAGTAGTTAACTAATGTTAACTAATGAAACCTTATTGTTTCCAGAATATTGTTCAAATTGTTACTGCCTTTAGTTATTATTTTGGAATAAATATAAAAATGCATAAAACACTGTGAAATGTATAATTAGTATTAAACAATTAAATAAAAAAATAATATTAATAAAATACAAAACATAATAATTATATTTGTTCTCTTTTTTATGTAATATTTATTTACCCAGGAAAATGTGACAACATTAAGTGTAACACACACACACACACACACACACACACACACACACACACACACGTATATAAAACTGCCTCCTCATTTTAAAACACCACCGCACGCCACTGATATATATATATATATATATATATATATATATATATATATGTATATGTAAAGACTGAAACAGTGTTTTTTCTTGTAACACATACTCCAATAATCTTTGCTTTATTGACAACTTTAAAAAATATTTTTACAGTGTATTTTTGAAGATAATCTGAAGCAAATTTGATAGAATTTTGACAAAATTTGTGTCAAAAAAAGTGACTGTGATGCTGTTACCAATGTGCTCAGATACCCAGAGCATATTTTCAGTGATTGGCAACAATATAACAAAGCAAGCCTTGAAAAATACAGCCGGTTATGATAAAATTTAAATGGTGGGAAAAGGCAATACAGCTGACCTTGTAAAAATAAGATTCATTGGACATTGCAATGACCATGGAAAATGCCTGTACAGTACAACCTGTGCCAAATGTTTGTTAAATATCTGAACTTTGTCCAGGGAAACCAAGATTTTTATTATTTTATTTTTTGAATATATTTACATTTATTAATTTAGTAGAACATAGACTTAATGGAAAATCAGAAACAAGTGATTAATCACATGGCGTCAACAACATTAGCAGTACCACAAAGTTGCAAAACAGACAAAGTTTTACCATAAAATGGCACTAAAATGAATGTGATTACATATTAGTCTCATAAGCCGTGTTTTTCCTGTGGTGCTGCTGGTTGCCATTATAAGCAAAAACATTAGCATGTAGTTATCCAGTGATACTGATATTAAATAGAAGCTTTTTTCACGTAAAGTTTTACTCCTAAAGAACTGTTGCTTTTGCATAATACTCAAGTTAATAACAAATTCATAACAACAAAAACTCACCATTGATTATGGGATAAACTGCATTGGAACAAGTTTGTAATCTAGTTGCTTATAGTTTTTTTTTAATGGCTCTGTAATCATAATTTTAAGATTTATCAGTGCCAGCATTTTACAGCCTAATGTATTCTAAATCAAATTAAACGGACAGTTTTCTGACTGTAACAGCATTTTACCCTAAGTACACTCTATATCCTCCAACATTTTCTCTGGATTTATGTAACATTTTTATCAGACTGAGCGGTTCATTTATAGCCTTACTCAGGATTATACATTTATAATCCATTACTTCAGAGCTGAGACACACAATTCCTACAGATTTTTCTCAGGATCCTTTTGGGACTCCAAATAAAGAGCTGGAAAAAATATTCTATCATTTTGAAAACGCCCACCAGTGACTGTGGGGTATGAATGAGTAATATCCAGACACAGTCAATATAATCAGTAAAAGCTATTAACCTAATCAGACACTAGAACAGCACAGACGCAGAGAGTCTATGACTAAAATCTGCCTTAATCCGCACAAAAGTCAGCTGGAAAAGTCGAGGTAAATTCTCACCGTATGATTTTGTGAGCTGTGTCTAAGCTATTTAAAGTTTCTTGCTAGAATGGCAGGACTAGCATTTCCCCAAAGCAATACATCTGTGCCAAATCTGGCCCTGGTTATGTTATTGGACCCAATTAATAGTTAACATATTGAAGGTCTACAACAGCATTTTCTAGTCCATTGATTTTATGGCATTAGGAGAAATGCAAAAGCTGGAATAAAAGGACTGAACCGAACAGATTCGTTGCAGCGAGTGTGTTCTTGCAGTGTTGCGGTCTGCTAATAGGTGCGACTGTGATCAAGATGACTAAAAGGTTTTTATTTTATCCGGTGACAGCAAAAGATCCAAACATAGTGGATAATATTTCACCTCTGTGCCAGTACTACGCTTTACAGTTCACTGCTCATGTGGATTATGCAAATAGTATTCGCAAAATCATGTAATGTTCCCTTGATATGATAACTGCTCATGCAGGACTGTCAAATGATTTTAAATATGATGATACTTGAAGATTGAGCTTCAATATTTGGTTTGAAAAACAGTGATTCAGAACTAGCTGAAGTATGTAAGAAAGTATCTAATTTCTGTTTTGTTGCAATCATTGTTTAGATTTATGTATATGTCACAATATTTCCTGACATATTATAATGACACAGACTCTGTCAGAGGGCTGGCATTTTAAAGGCACTTAAACACTATAATTTGTATTCTAATGCACAGCATCCGCTCATCATACGCTATTGTTCATCTGTCAGATTCTACAATGCGAGAAGCTTATGTGGGTTTAACTAATGTTAAACTAGCTGATTGTGTGATATGCAACAGAAAAACAAACCTGTATTTTGTCATTCTTGAGTATTTAGACTATGTGTAAAAGATTATCTATGGTAATGAACGCAAAATAAACCCAGACAGGGTGATGAGGCACCTGACGCAGAGTAGAATGTGCATTATCCCACTTGTTACACAGCTACTCGCCAAAAAATATATATATATATATATATATACGTTGAAATAAAATATTGATGAGGTCAATTATTTCATAATCTTAGCTGTATATTATCTTTTCTCTAAAGCAAAAAATGTTCCAAACAGTGTACAAAACCAGCCCGATCTCACGGCAATTCGTACATATTTTACGTGGTGGCTAATTCGTACGAATTCGTACGACCTCACTCGTACAAATTCATACGATTTTTGCCAAATCATACGCATTTTACGAGTTGCCAATTCGTATGAATTTGTACGAATGACCTACACCTAACCCCGCCCCTAAACCTACCCATCACTGGGGTTTAGACAAATCGTATTAAATCGTATGAGTGAGGTCGTACGAATTCGTACGAATTAGCCATCTTGTAAAATACGTACAAATTGCCGTGAGATAGCGTTGTTATTTCCACTACAATCGGAAACTGAGCGTTAAATTACGCAACTACTCAGTCATAATCAGATATGACACTGTTTTCAAATAAAAATTAGAAATATTTTATGTGTTTTGGCCATTAAACAATGCAGTTTTGTCTGCTTGAAAATGCAAAAGCAAAATCCAAGTTTTTGAAAACAATACCGTCATTGTCTCTTTGTAGACTACACAAATGCAGATTTGTAGCAATGGTGATGTCATGGGCATTTGTATTACATGTTCAGTCTATAGGTATGTTCACAGGAGCATGTTTCTTTACAAAGTGACATCGCCATCTACTGGCCTAGCATCCATAATACAGCACTTTTTGTTGATTTTCCAGATTTGTGTGACTGGAGATTGTTGTGACAACATTGTCTTCTGTATGTGAAACTTTTCAAAAAACGTGATGGAAAAACGTTCGATTGTTGTTGGGAAAACATATCCTCAAAGAGTACGCAATTTCAGATGTAGCCATTGATAGTGCTTGGGTGAGAATTTGTTCAAATTCTCTCATTGGTGGAGTTTAAACCAGGAATTCCTGCAAGTTTATACCAGTAACTTGGTTGAAAGTTTAAAACAGGCTGATGGATTCAACAATAGGATATACCATTGATTAAAGGGATGGTTCACCAAAAATTAAACTTTGCTATTAATTTACTCACCCTCAGGCCATCCATGATGTGAGTGACTTTTTTTTCTTCAACAGAAACGTAAAAAAGATTTTTAACTGAAACCCTGGTCCTTGGTGAATCATATAATGCAAGTCAGCGGCTGCACGTTTTTGAGAATAAATAAAAGCATATCAAGGAATATAAAATTAATACCGATGGTTCCTGATGATAAATTGATGTCTTATGAAGCAAAACGATTGGTTTGTGCAAGAAACTAAACATTATTTACAACATTTTTACCTGCAATCCATAGCCTCAGCAACAGGGAAATATGATTTTCTTCAAACTGGTTCTTTCTGACAGTTTGTTTTTTTTTGTTTGTTTTTTTTTTCTATGAACTGGTTCAGTTCACTAGTTCGCTTACATAATCGTGCAATGACGTAATATATATGCAATTATATTATTAAAACACTCAATAGTGATGTGAAACATGGATGTTACATGTCTAAAGCATATAAAGTAAACAAACTTGTCTTCGTCAGCTCACCATTTTATATAAACAAAGAGAAACCATAAAAACTTTCATTTGGCCGCTTCATTTAAGCGTTCACTTCACGTATGTGCATATCAGAGGCTCTTCGGTCCGAGTGTTTCCTCAGCTCAGTGACTGTTGAAGTAACTTGAGCTCTAAATGATTTGGCAAAACCAGCATCATAGGATCATATATGCTGGTATTTTGGCTCATTTTGAATTAGAGAGACTGTCAGGCATGTTCGAAAGTGAGTTTTGATTGAGTAACTTGTAGATCTGTGCTGCTTAAGCCCCAAAGTATTTCAGATGGTTCAGTCTCATTTGGTGAACTGGCTAATCTAGTTCACCAGTGAGAACTGGTTCAAAAGAATGATTTGTTCGTGAACCAGACATCACTCCGGACCATTTGCCTGAGGCTATAAATTACAGGTAATAATGTTGTGAAAAATGTTCACTTTATTACACAGACTGATCGTTTTGCTTCATAAGACCTTAATATATCATCAGGAGCCATGGGTATTAATTTTGCATTCCTTAATGTGCTTGTTTT
The DNA here is from genome assembly GCA_021397915.2 of Tor tambroides. Lineage (NCBI taxonomy): Eukaryota > Metazoa > Chordata > Actinopteri > Cypriniformes > Cyprinidae > Tor > Tor tambroides. The sequence continues at coordinate 19,952 of JAFVLL020038567.1, read as the reverse complement.
TAATTCTCAAAAAACATACAGCCGCTGACTTGCATTATCGACCAAGGACCAAGGTTTCAGCTAAAAATCATCTTTACTGTTCTACTCAAGAAAAAAGTCACCCACATCTTGTATGGCCTGAGGGTGAGTAAATTAATAGCAAATTTACATTTTTGGGGGGTGAACTATCCTTTTAACAACCTCATAGTTCACGGTAGGTCTGTCTTTAACAGTTTCTAAGTTATTTTTCAAATCCAATTTCCCTATGGAGAAAATAAATGGGATGTTTACTTCCACAACCCGACTATTGCACGCTTTAAAGAACAGCTAGAATACTATAACATTTCACATTGAAAAGAGAGACTGTTAATATGTTTGTTACCAAGTATTCATCTGATTGCACCAGCTGAGGTGATTATTTTAGCTCTAATCAAACCACTAGATCAAAGGCATATGCATTTTTATGCAAATAAAGTTAACTGAGACTCAAGAGTTCTCACAAAAAGAGGGCATTTTTAGCATTTCTCTCTCTAGTTTTATTTAGAATACTGTGGAAACATTCTAGGTAAAGGTTTAGATACAACCAACAGGCATGACGTCAGGCCTTTTTACCACCCTCCAAAAACTGCTGTGTTGCAGAGTGCATGTAATGCGATCAGTGGGCAGAGTCATTCAGATTCTGCCGTCTAACCAATCAATTCCACAAACGAAGCGCCACCTTATCTTCAGGTGCGCTACACCAATGATAAGCTTAACATTGATTTTTTTATGTTTAAGTGTTGTCTCTGCAGGAAGCATGTGTACAGGCTTTAAACTCTTTCCAAGCACCAGTGAAAGATCTGAGTTTGCACAGAATGCTGTGTTTGAATGTGAGACTGGAAAATAGCTGCAGGCTAGGAAAGTTGCCTCCTTATGCTGTCTCATGATAAGTGTGTGTGTTGGAACAGTGCTCAAGATAACCCAGGTAAAGTCAGACTAGTTACACTCATTTAAGGGAGTTTTGCCCCTAGAGATTATTGCAGTTTTTGGCCAAACTATACTTCATACCTCCCTTTAGGTAGTTCTCAGCTTGTTAGTATTTTAAAGCAAATCCTGATTTTGAATACAAGAACAGAACAACATACATTGCATCACCAAGAAAGAGTGGAGAAGTTGTTTCTCACACAAAGACTTATGATTTTTGTCTGCCTGCCTAAACATTTAACCTCTATATACTACCACTTCTCCATAACTGTCAAAACTGCCCATATAGATCTGATTTTTTCCATGCATCAGAGTCTCCAGACTACTGAACCGTTGAAGAAGACTGACAAGATGGAATCTGATGGGTCTAGACAGGAGTAGTGTTGAAATTGTGGTTAAAAAAGGCCTAAACATCAATTGTGTTGAGTTCTATAAATGGGATATGTTCTATAAATAGTCTATAGGATGCCTTACATTATAAAAATTATGAAGACCACTTAATAGACAAAGGCATGGAATCTAAAATATGTTTTTTTTTTTAACTTACACATACACCATACACCATACACCGTACACCATAACTTGCTTCTTCTTCTTTTTTTTTTTTTTTCTTTTTTCTTGAAGCACAAGATCCGATATAGCACACAATTATAGGGCTTTCACTAACAAAGAATACACTTGCAAATCCATTTCACATAACTCCACAGCCACACTGAATTATCTAAATAACCAAAACTAGTCAAAACTCACCAAGCCGCAAAGTATGCTAGGTAACTGGCAGTGCTACAATAAAGAAACCTAATGTTTATATCACAGCCGATCATCTACTGCTGGAATCTGCCTTGAACTGAACAACTGTTGCTAATAAATCCAATTCCAAGGTTAAACAATCATGTTGAAGTCACTTCTTTTATGCTGTATCTGTTGAGCGTGATCATTTCAATATAAATATGCATGTTTTAATTTAATTATACTTCTAAAGGGTAAACCAGACTTTCAGAAATATGCTCTGGTTATAAGCACAGACACCTAAACTTTATTAATTATATCTTGATTGCTTACAAATGGCAAGAGAATTAACAGGATGGAAATGAAGATGTAAATTTAGCCACTGCTTAGTGAAGAACTGACAGTTAGCTTAATGGAGAATGTCAACTCAAAGCTCATTTTGTAAAAAAATGTTGCAATTTGTTTTGGCATTAGAGTATTTCTGTCATTTTAAAGAGAGTGTTATACAATATCAATAGTAACCAATACCACAAACCATCACAGAATTAATCAAATCCACTGACGTTTGCTGTTTACCACTGTTTTCCCTCCAAAATGATGTCACCTGCTGGAAGATGATGTCATTGAAGAAACAAGTATTACTTTTTATACTGTTACTCTTTTGTAATATCCTAAGTAATATAGGAACAATATGTGTTGATACAAATTAAAACAGTATATATCTAATATTAAAATCATTATCAAAAAAAAAACAAAAACTGAAATATTTGTAATATAATATAATATAATATAATATTTCTAAGAGTTGCAACTTTATATCACACAATTGACCCTTCACAAAGACCCGCCCCCCTTGTAAACACACACCACTTTTAAAGTTCAAGTCCACCGACATTAATCTACTCTTCTGTCTGAGAATTGCTGGTTCAGAATTGCGAAATTATCTTCTAGAAAATTATCTTCTTTCTTTCTTTCTTTCTTTCTTTCTTTCTTAGTTGCAGAAATGGATTTCCATACATATATAGTGATTTTGATATGTGTGTTTATTGTTTCTGGGTTTAGCATGACTCCAACCATCCAGCTGTCCCACAAGACATCCATAGAGCCAGGCCGAGCAGGAGATCATGTTTCTGCCATGTGAAGCATCTGATTAGGCTGGAAAGAGAAAGGAACAAAGACTGGAACAGAATCCGGCTCTCTGATAGCTTTGACAGCAGGTAATGAGCCACTTAATGAAGTCCAGGGTAATTTCGCAACCACAACAAGAGGGAAATGCAAGGCGTGCGGTGTTAGGCCCATAACAGCCTTTAATCAAATGGGAAAGGCAGGCTGAAAATGATAGCCCGGGTCTGCGGGGATTTCGATGACAACCACAGGTAGCAGGTGCTTCTCTTAACCTGTTGGCATGGCAACCACAGCGTAGTTTCTTCTTCCCCAACAGTACATTTACGCTATCTCCAAAATGATCCTCACACAAAAAAATGTGTTTGCTTTATTTCTATTCGTCAGGAGGCCTTCCACTGCTGCCCACACATCTGCTGCTGTTGACTCTGCCTCCTCCAGGTTGTGTGTTTACCACTTGCATGTTTTCAAGATTTCCTCAATCAGCAACATGATGCTTTTCCTTCTCATCATAAACAATCTGTGTCTTTCGTTTCCCGGTGGAACAGCGCGAGAAACAATACTAATTGTTAGTTCAGAGGTACTGGACATTCCTCACTGCAGAGGTTTTCAAAATGTCAAGCGAACGTATACTGTAGCATAATTTTTTTGATAATATTTTCTACATTCAGTATAGAGAAAGAAGTGTCTTATGCAAGGCTGCATTTATTCGATAAAAACCACAGTAAAGCCAGTAATATTGTGAAATAATATTTTCAGCATCATTATTCCAGTCAAGGGGCAGTCGTGGCCTAATGGTTAGAGAGTCGGGCTTATAACTGAAAGGTCGCTGGTTCGATTCTCGCACCGGCAGGAATTGAAGGTGGGGATTGTGAATGAACAGCACTCTCACCACCTTCAATACCATGACTGAGGTGCCCTTGAGCAAGGCGCCGAACCCTGGGCTCCCTGGGCGCTGGAGCAATGGCTGCCCACTGCTCTGTGTGCGCGTGTGTGTGTGTGTGTGCACGCACTTGGATGGGTTAAATGCAGAGCACCAATTTCGAGTATGGGTCACCATACTTGACAATACATCACATTTTTATTTTTTTTTTTCAGTGTCACATGATTCTTCAGAAATCATTCTAACATGCTAATTTGCTGCTCAAGAACATTTCTTGTTATTATCAATGTTGAAAACAGTACTGTTTTTGAGGAAACTGCAATACCATGCCAAAATCGAAATGTCTATTTACACTAAGTGCAAATAGTCCTCTTTGTTGGCAGAGGCTATTTACACTAACTCCGCCCACCATCGTGTGGTTGAGTTAGTCAACACTACAAAAGATAGCTAGCAAAGAACAGCTCCAGTGGTGCATGTGGTAACACATGTAGCGAACACTTTTTGACGCTTGTTTGAAAATTAAGTATCGGGTAGGGTTAGGGTTAAGCATAGAGAGGGCTTTATTGTCGCAATAAGTCAGCATCCATTTCACAATTTTAATAAAACTTATAATTTACACGCAATACGTTATTATTGTCAGCTGTTTTATAATGTACTACAATACTGAGGTACAGATATTTGCCACTGTTTACAATAAGTAGTATAAATAGCAGAAAATCCTGCTATTTTTACATAGTGTAAATAGAAGCTATGGCTATTTGCACTTAGTGTAAATAGCATCTATTGCTAAGAATGCTATTTTTACTTAGTAAATAGCATCTAAGCCGCTGCCTTCAAACATTTTTGGTAAGCTGTAATAATAAAAACTACTATTAATAAATGAACATCAGTAATAACTGATAATAATTAAGCTGCAAATCGGCATATTAGAATGATTTCTGAAGGATTGTGTGACACTGAACACTGGAGTAATGATGCTGAAGGTTCACAGGTCCTGTTGTCAGTGCCGCTCATTTGTTCATTTCCGAAACACGTAGATTGAGTCTGAGTTCCTAATTACTTCTCTCATAGCATTCTTGATTACCTCCTCCCATCCTTCCGTATTACCGCTAGTGCGTGTAATCAAACATTACATGTCCACTAGATTTTGTTTTCTTTGATTGAAGCTCAACATTAGCAAAGCATAAAAATGTGACAATCACTAAAGCGTGCAAACATTTGAAATCATACCACCATGTGCTGTTGATCACAGCTAGGGGGATTTTTTTTATTTTCATTTTTTATTGTTTATTTTTTTACCTTAGTAGTTTTTATTTATTTATTGAAAAAATATAAATTAAGTAAATGAATAGATTATAAAGTGTTCATACAAAATGTCTGTACACTGCCTTGGTTTCTTCATTTTCAATGCATATTTGCTAATATATTTGCACGGAAATATAGATGAGCTCGCAAAATTGTTTTTTTGAGCTGAGATGTTCGAGGAAGAAGTTGGGTTAGATTAAATATAGCACTGGTTCACTCTTCTGCTCGGTTAATTTATACTGCATGTGAATGTGTTTTATATTACCAAATACAATGAAAGAATTTAATTCATTGCTTGAATGAAATAAAAATATTATAAACCCAGAATAATGATAACACCTGAAGCACAGTTAATTCCTTAAACTGAATTACTATACACTGAAATTCAAAGAGAGAAAGGACCCAGTCTTGGCTGGATCTGGCCTATCTACTGGTCTATGTTCACACATACATCAATAACAGCAAACAGCAACAATATATACATATACAATATATAAAAATCAATTTTAATTTGCTGAAAGTCACTTTTTGGGTTTTGTTTCATAATCATTAATAAATTAATAAATCAGTATTTTTAATTGTTAAGAAACGATTGAAAATGTTATAAAATATAATAATAATACATAAAAACAAAATAATAAATAATTAAAAATAATTGTTAAAATAAATACAAAACAATTATAAATAATTAAAATGATTATTCATTCTAAATAAATAACATAGATACATACAGCATTTTTTTAATGCTTCTGGCTATTTCATTCTATAGAAGTCATCCAGAATAGACTGTGCTGCAACATTAAATGCATTAACATTAATATACATTCACATTGACATCTCTAAGCTGAAAAGTGTGCATATCATCTGTCATACTGTAGTCAATTTGTTGATTAGCAGCAACTTTTGTACAGGAGTCATGGTGTAAATACACTTTTTGTTTCTTATTGCATTTTTGTTTGCATATGGTGTGGACAGAGCTCTCTTTGTCTGCCAACAAAGCGCAAATGCAAGTGATGCATATACAAACATCCTTCACTCCCGCTCTCTCTCTTGTCCATTTGAAGATGCTCATATAACTTGCCAGCACCACAATTAACTCCCAGAGCGACCTGTTCACCACCCTGTTGTTGAATCGGATTAGATCTCTCTGTCTCCGCCGAGCTCCTGCTGGCTTATCTGGGGCATGTTTGGAGGGCGCAGCAACAGGACAGGGACACGTGCCTGGAAATAAACGGAGTCTCGCGGTGATAGCCTCCCTGCTCACCCAGCCATGAAGGTTAAAACGTCTCTCTCTTGCCTACAGTCAACCTTGCTCCATGACTGTGAATAAGGACAGAGGATGTCTGCCTAAGAGTGCAGACATCTGCGTCTTTGTCTGCTGTCATGGGTCAGCAGGTAGACAAACGATGGAGGTCATGGCGGGGGTCACGGCGGGTTTAAACACAGAGGGCAACAAAGTCAATCAATGGAAAACAAAATGTGTCAGGCGTTGTGAGGCAGCAAAGTGCACAATACGTTATGTATTCATTGTTTTATTGATTTAATCCTGGCTGCTGCTGTATTGTGTAGCCTTATGAGATACTGTATGCTATAAAAGTGTGTCAGTACTGACCCTGAGGTTGTTCTTTCAAGGATCAGTCTCAAAAAATGTATTTATATTTTATTTAACCCTGATTAATGCAGGCTTGTGGCGTTCACTGTTATTTTGTTTTCAGTAAAATTCTGTATTTTCTTTTTCAAACAATAATCACCAACAAGGACAAAACACATCATAAAAGTAGTTCATATGATGAATTTGCAAATTTTTAGACTTTTTTTTTAGGTTTTTTTTTTTTTTTTTTTTATCTTGAATGTAGCATGTTTAGACTGGCATGTCATGCGCTATTTCAAAAGATGTGAGACATGAGTACAATGTACAATCACATCAGTCTAACATGGTTACATGTTTGCACAATTCAAACCCATTTGTGCCCAAATTTTTCTGAATGGTTTCATGCATATAGTCGTGTTAATAGTGTCCTATGTGAACATGTTCTGCATTTATTTTCCTCAGGTTTTTTTTTCTTGAAAATCGTATTTGAATGTGCGGCAACTACAGTTGCCAGTGGGCAAATATGTTGTATGCACCCCTTCAATGTCAAATTTGAATAGGAGGAGAACATTTGGCATCTAACTCAAAATAACTGCTTTCAACAGATCAATCTTTATTTATAAAGAAATATATCATGTATAAAAGTCGAAGAACATTCGATGTGAACCCCAAAAACCTCCATCTAGTTTATAATCTCTTGAATATGAAAACCCAACAAACAATAAATTCATTTGTGCAGCCATTAAGTTGCCCCAACAGGGCATTGTGTATCAAAAAGTTAAATGAAAATGTACATTTTCTGAAGAAAATATGAGTGGTGCTTGCCGCGACCAGCCTCAGCACTGGCTGTAATATAGGGCAGAGTGGGGTAAAACACCCCCACTACTGTTTTTCCCAAAATAACCACAAGATAAAATCAAGATAAATTTTTATTGTAACTATGGACTACATTGACAAAAGTTATGTTGAAGTATTCACTATGAAGCTTACATTGGTGATGTACCGGAGAGAAAATGGATTTCACAGTACATGATCTAATTTTCAGCAGTAAGAAAAAAAGTGTTTTAAAGCTTGTTGTTTTGTAGAACATCACAGTTATATATGATATGAGACTAGTAGGGCCTGTAGATAGGGAGTATGTGTTATTTAATAAAAAATATAATCATATTCTCAGAATGTCATTTTTTTTTTTTTTTTTCTCAAACTTAGTCTGTGGGGTAAAACACCCCCAGGGGACAATGGGCAATTACTGTAGTTACACTGTTCTGAACATCAAATCCTTTGATTTTCCATCAAAGTTGGTTGAATAAAAATATTTGGATTTTATATTTAAAAAGTACCTCAAGTTAGCATCAGGTAGCTATTTAGCTAGTCAGTTAGCATCAGCTACAAAATGTTTCAAATTAATTTTATAATTCATAATTATTGATTATATTCTTTTTCATTTCAAGCTAAAACTGCCTGTACTCTGACTTTGCTGTAGGCTAAACGTTTAAAGCAAATTGCTTTGTCAAACTGGGGGGCATTTTACCCCACCCATGGGGGTGTTTTGCCCCATAGGTGGGGTAAAACGCCCCCTTGGCACAAATGTAATTTTTGTTAAAATTCTAATAACATGAAAACTCTTTTCATGTGATATTTTTTCTGAACACAATTAATTTTTGTTTCCACAGAAAAAAAATACACAGTCCTTAAGGGGGCGTTTCCCCCCACTCTACCCTACCTATAATGCTAACTATATAGTCACTAATAGTAACCCTAATCATGTTAGTATCATGCTAACAACATGCTAACAAGAAGTTAATTGTGTTAGCATTATGCTAACAACATGTTAACACAAGTAAAATGTTAAAACAAAATTATCATGATTAGCATGTTGCTAGCATGATGTTAACATGTATCAAACAAGCTGTTAATGTGATTAGCATGATGCTAGCAACATACTAACATGATTAACATGTTGTTAGCATGAAGTTAGCATATTGCTAGCATCATGCTAACATGTTTTTAACAAGAAGGTAACATGCGTAGCATGATGCTAGCAACAGTATACCCCATTTCCCCATGATGTATGTTATATGTACTTACAAATAATTTGCCCACCGGCAACTATAGTTGCCGCTTGGACTTTTGACCAAGTATACAAAAAACTATAGATTTCTTGTAAGATTTGTTTTGTTTGGATGATTCTAGAGACCTTCATGATTATGCAGATATATATATATATATATATATATATATATATATTATAATAGTAAATATTTATTACTAACATGAAAATTATCTTTCTTTGGGAGGGTTTGCCTTTCGCCATGCTTCCCTGAAGTAGGAGTAGGAAGTTGAGAGCCTCGTGTGACAGGAAGGAAGTGAATACCTTTTCTCTCTCTCTCTCTCTCTCTCTCTCTCTCTCTCTCTCTCTCTCTCTCTCTCTCTCTCTCTCTCTCTCTCTTGAAATCATTTATCTGGTTCTTTGCTTGCATATTTAGAAAAATTGTTACAAAAGGAAAATGACAACCATAACCTGCGGCAACTATAGTTGCCGGTGGGCTTAAATGGGTTAAAAAACTTTTTTTTTTTTTTTTTTTTTTTTAATTTAAAAATGTGAGACATGGGGCAGTGGAATGGTAAAAGTTCAAGGTCTCAATGTTGTTGTTTTTTTTTTTTAATTTACTGTATTTATTTATTATTGTTGTTATTATTATTTTTTTTTATCTTGAGCTAACTAGAATGTTGTGCCATGCAATGACTTAATATTTATAATACATGTAATTTCTGAATTAAAAAGTCAAAAATAGAGCCCAGTGTAAGAATAGAGCCCAATCTACTGTGTTAATTTGAAGTAATTATTCCATATTGATTTTTCACAAGTGTTTAACCCATATTTTGAATCACAAATGACATTTTGTTGGGTTTTAGGGTTGAAGGGAATGTCTCTAAACTTAATGAAAAAAAAAAAAATCCTTACATGTTTTTTTTTTTTATGACAAGGCAAGGTTCAGGTAATAATCCTCCGGTTTCACAGACAAGGTTTAGGCCTATAGTCCTAGACTAAAATGTAAAACTGAGGTGTTTCAACTGAAAGAAACTTGCACTGACTGATCTTGAAATATATCAGTGCCTTTGTTTTGTCTTAAGATGCACAACAGTAATGTTTTTTCTAAGGCATGTTTATAAAAATTACTTAAATGTCCTAATTGAACTATGGCCTAATCCTGGTTTAGGCTAAACCCTGTCTGTGAAACCGGGCCCATATGTCATAATAACCCTTCAAAAAAGTGTATATACAGTTGAGGTCAAAAGTTTACATCCACCTTGCAGAATCTGCAAAATGTTAACTGTTTTACCAAAATAAGAGGGATCATACAAGATGGATCTCAAAATCATTCAGTCAAGATTTTTTTTTTTTTTTTTTTACTACTGCTGCTACTACTAATAATAATGAAAATAACAATACAAATTGGCTTAAGCTTTAAACTACACCCTTTTGTTTATAATCTTGCCCTCCAGTGATTATTCTGATTTATGAAGAAACAAACCTTTTCTTTTAATTGAAAATATTTTGAAAAATGAGGATGTTTAAAAAAAAAAATGAGGATGATTTTGAAAAATGAGTATGTTTCCTGTCTCATTTAAATCGCATAAAACAGGCCATTGTTCTTAAGATAACACAAGTTCACACAACATATCTGTTTGTGGAAAAGTGGATGGCTACCCACATTTCCCAGAGGACACCATTAGAATCTCTCAAACCAGCATATGCAATTGATTCAATAATACAGCTGGGCTGCATTAGCCACCAGCCTGTGCTGGGATGTGTTCCCTGATGGCCGTATAATCAAGGAAGTGCTCTTTGCGTTATGTCCCAGTTCAAGTATGAATGAATCATTCTCCATCAGCAGACATCTGTGCGGTCCAGCGTTTCAATGATAATGCATCCTGTGAAACTGAGTAGTGAATGAGCCACAGTGGGATGAGGGCTGAAGGGGGATACTGTGTTTCAAAACAGATACTGTATGTCCATGGCAACATTAAAATAAGATTATTTAATAATGCACTGATCAGGGAAGCAGGAAAGCAAGAAATTCCTCTTATATAAAGAACGTAGGTTATCAAAAAGCAGGTAGTGAGTGTGTAGGGAATATGTGTATGTAACAGAGCACATAATGTTGTATCATCAGGATACAAATATCTATTAGATTACAACCTGGTCTCATGACGAAAACGTAGCTCTGGGAACTTTTTTGCAAGACAAAATATGTACCACCATGAACGTTTCGTGACATATTCGATGTGAAATGTCCACTGAGTGGCACTAAAAGAGTGTTCGTTTTTTGTTTTTTTTTTACCCCGGAATAGATGAATGTACATATGGTACGTTTTATGTGATGTTGGTTTTTTTAGGTGTCACAGCAGTTCTGACTCGACATGTCCATTGAGTGGCGCTATAACTCTAATGCTCCATGACGTTTTAAAATAACGTATCATCTTCACTACATCTAAACAGCAGTATGAACAAAAGCGAATGTGACATAAAAAACACAATCGCAAGCATGTTGTTTTAGCTTGTTTTTCAATCTCCGGTCTTTCAGCTCTTTAATCGTGAGTCATGTTTTCGACGGGATTCGTACCCCAGGATTCCACATATTAAGTCCAATTCTGTGCCAGCTGAGCTACCAAGCAAGCTTGTTACAGCTGGAAAGCGAAACATACGGAGCTGTAATCATAACTGTTTCTGAAAACGATTACAAGTGCTTGCTGTTTTACCACCTCTAGTGTTCATTTCTGTTGGAAACTGCATTGATATGTACTTATTGGTACGTATTTCACATCTTGCGAAAAAGTTCCAAGAGGCACGTTTTCATCATGAGTTCAGACAGATTACATACAATGACATACAAAAACAGATTACTGCTACAGCACACATCATATGCAAAACGTGACTTTTGATTCAGTTCAACAAAAAGACTCAATCAGATTAGTTTACTGATTCATTCTTGAATCGTGACTTTTCTATTAAAACAGCACGATTAATCGCATGGGATTGCCATTTAATACACGGAACGCAAAATCGTGTTCATAATCGCTGATAAATCGCATTCGATTATGAACGTGATTTTGCGTGGCTCGTCAGCGAACTGCGGCTCCGTGTATTAAATGCCGCTCCATCTGAAAGCAGGTGATGGAGATTTACTGCTAATCAAAGAACCGGTGTTGTGCTGAATTCTGACCCCCGCCATATTACTACCTCCCTAGTATTGGTAGGTTTAGGGTTAGGTGTGGGGGAGGGGTTAGGATTGGGGTGGGGTTAGGATTAGGCAATCAGGTAGCGATTTCTACGAGAGGGGGTAATAATTTGACAGGGAGTCAAAAGTGGGCACAACACCAGCTTTACTGACGAGATGCGCATGACAATAGCATGCGATTAATCGTGCAGCCCTAGTACTAGCACTTCATGTCTTTGTCACATATGTAACATGTACTTAGTATAGTAATAACAGGAAATTATGCATGATTAGATGCAATATCCCAAAATCAAACCCTAATCCTAATCTTAATAGTAAGTACATTTTGTTAATTAATATTACTCAGTACTAAATGTATAATTAGATTGTAACAAGTACACAGCAAAATGAAGTGTAACCACTGTAACATTACTGATTTAAAATGCAGATTTACATAAATATTATCAATCATACAGGCATAAAATATACATAATATTGGACTGACTGTTTTAAATTTCACCTTCCTTAAAAAAAATAATTAATCAAATAATTAAATGTAATTAAACAGCACAGTGTCATGAAAAACAAAATGGTTACACCTTATTTTAAGGTGTCCATAATATAGAGTAATTATACATTTAAGTACTGAGTAATATTATTTAACTACATGTATTTACTATATGGTTAGGGTTTGGGGTTGCACCTTATTTTACAGTACATTCACTTGCATGCACTTACAGTGTACTTACAGTGTACCTACCTAAGAAAGTGCTGGTAATATAAGGTAACTACATGGGGTAGGGGTACATTTAGGGGTAGGTTCAGGGTTAGTACTTGGTTATTACCTAGTTATTGTAATTACTATAATAACTACATAGTATGTACATGAGTAACAGGACTGTAAAATAAAGTGCTGCCGGGTTTGGCTTAGGGTTACTTGCATGCAATTATGCATAATTTATGGTTATTATAATAGTAAGTATATGTAACATGTATAACAATGACACCTTAAAATAAAGTGTTACCAAAAAAAAAAAAAAAAAAAAATCTTGCTTGTGGATGTAAAATGGTCACAAAATGATATTGTGTTGCTTTCAGAGTGAAATGTCTGGCGTTAAATGGAGTGTTCAATTTTTTCAGACATGGTTAAACGTGACTTTGGTGACTTTTTATGTTGTTTGTTGTACGTACCATAGCATGTTAAGAAAATAAATGTTGCATTGGAAATTAACATACCACCTACACTAAACCCAACCCTAAACGTAACTGATAATGTTACGAAAAACAAATATGAAATGAAAAGAAAAAAGAGAAAATGAGAGAAAATGAGGAAAAAAAATAATACAAGTAATTCCATTGCTTCCACAAGTCTTTGAGTTCTTTTATTGTGACTCATGTTTCACAGAATTCATACCAGAATGCTGTGCATCACAAATGCAGCACTGTATCAGGTGAGCTATCGAGCAAGTTTACTATCTCAGTAAAGCCGTACATATGGAGTGAATAATGTGATGCAAATGTTAAAATGTATTATTTTCCAAATCACACACTATGGTAAAAGTGTTTCAAGATCATAACACAGTATTATGCAAAGAAATTCATCATTATTTGCCCTGTAATCATAATTTATGTGAAAAGGAACAAAAGTTGTAGCTGTTTTACTGCCTCTAGTGTTCATTTCTCCAATGTAGGTACCACATTTGAATTCAAGCTTACTTCATGACCATTAAAAAATGTACATTCTATATGAGAAGTTTGAAAGAAAGTCAGACACACCACATTTGTCTCGTTGTCATTGTCAAGAGACCTACCAGCATCAGTTCAGTCGTTTTACTGCCATTCCTCTCCCGTGGCCTTATGGGATAGCAAAGTGTCCATTAAAAAAACACTCCAGAATCTCAGCAGAAGCAGTATGTTATTTAGGTACTTTTTGTCTACTGTTTTTCAAATACTGTGAATTTGGACATACTACTCTCTTGGCGTACTGTTTTTTTCCACATACTATATAGTAGGGAAGTATTTATTTATTTTACTTTTGTAGGTCTTAATGAATTAACAACATTACTGGAGAAAAATTATGCTTCCTTTGGCTACATGAATATGAATTAACATTCAAATGTGACCCGGCACCTTGTGAAGATGACATTTCTTCATTATAAAGTTTCAGTCAACCACTCCTAATAACTACTGTATAAAAAAACTCACTTTAATTCCCTGCAGTTCTGCAGCATAAGTAATGTGAAAACTCAACACAAGCCTGCTGTTGCAGTTTCGCCACAGGGCCACTTACTGTATGTGCTGCTTATGCATGCAGTGAGTGTGAAATGAGCTTTATTTGTGATATTTGGATTGGGTTGCTGATTAGATTTTTGTAATTAATTAGTAATTTCTCCAAGAATATGATTCTAAAGCCCTCCCATCTCTGGCTGCTGCTGACACATTCAGAAAAGAAAATCCTGTTGTCTGCCTTCACAACACATTTCGTCCCTGATCCTGGTGTGAGCTTGTGAGAGAGAGGTATCTAGAAGGGGTTTTGGTAACCACATTATCCATGTTCTTTACAGTGGCTGAGTCTCCTGGAACCGTTCGGAAGACAGATCAAAGCCTCTCGCTCTCTCTGTGCTGGTCCAGCTACTCTGGCGATGCTAGCCATCAGTCCTGGATCCAAAGACAGGCTTCTGCCTTCACAGACCACGGCTTGGATTGTTTCCCCAAGTGCGGACATTGGGCTTTGATAGTCAGTTTGCTGTGACTGAGACCCAAGGGTAGGCTTAGAAGGGCTGAACATGGGAAAAGAGGATGAAACGGAGGTTGGAAAAAGAGAAAAAAATTTCCTTTCTGCAGACAGATTTTGTCAGCAGCATTCATGCTTCACAAGATGGAGTTAGCATGTTTCCGGTTGTGTGTAAGCTGTGGGAATTGAGCCAATACATAAGCAGCAGAGATATTCCACAATGTGTGGCTTTTTGGGGCTAAAATTGAATCAACTGGAAAAGCTCAACTGAATTAATTATATGACATGGTGATTAAGAAACCAAATGAATAATAAGTAACAGCCTACATAAATATTTGCTGGGGTGAAAAAAGAATCTTTTTTTTGTGTGTGTGTGTGTGTGTGTGTGTGTGTGTGTGTGTATTGTGTATATTAATCACAGTAAATTAATCTGACAACCTTTTATTTTTATCTTTCTAACCCCCTTTTTTCCCTTCCCTTCCTATAAATACATACTAAATGTATTATTTTCTTTTAATACTACATTATAAGTAATCACACAAAATTAAATTGACAACTTTGATTTTTATTTTTCTCACCATTTCCCTCTCTTCTCTTCCATAATGTATGTACGTATATAGGAATGAATGAACGAATGAATAAATAAATAAATAATGCCATTTCTCCCATTCCATACTGTATATTGCTGTTCACAGGTTTATAAATAAAATAAAATTGATGGACAAAATAAATAAATAAATAAATAAATAAATACATTTTATCATTGCATTATATGCATTATATATTATAGACTATTGCATTTTTAATTAAAAAATGCAATTATAATAAATGTAAATGTTAAAAATGTTTTAAAGGAATTCATTTTTAATCAATCACACTAAATTAACCTGATAAGCTTCCATTTTTATTTTTCTCACACTGTTTCCCTCTCTTCCCTTCTATACTGTATATTATACCGATCATATCTATTTTTACCCTTCCATGCTGTTCAAATGATTCAGTATGCTGTGCGTGTCACAAACCCATGACTATCATTTTAGTGCCCCTCCTTCTGCTCCTAGATAAAAGCAGTGTCCTGGTCTGTCTCGGCTGGACTTCCCGACCAGCACTAATTATTGATATGCATTTGTCTGGTTTGCATCAGCCTCCTCTGTGATCTTGGCTTAAGAGGTACGATTATTCCAGCAATTGTTCATGGAAAAACTCACTGGGACAGGCAAGGCTGTTTATGTATGCTTCTTAGCCTCTTAAATTATAGATTTCTTCTGCCCTGCATCTTCCTTTGCCCCTATTCACTTTGTTATTTTTATTTCTCTTTTTATTGGGTGAATAAGCAGACTGCATTCTCAAAAAACATCATGTAGACAGAGCTACATTAAAAACTTAAATATTTATACAACCTAATATCCAGAACAAGCCAACTTTAGTTAGAAAATAAAAGAATAAGTTTTAGTTGTTAAACCTTATTTAAAAATATCTTAATTGAGACAATCCACACAAAACCTAGTAAACTACCCACCAAGAGCAGTGTACAAATTTTAATTTGTAAGTAATTAATTAAAATTGTATTTTTTTTTTTTTTTTTTTTACAATTGAAATATTTTATTTGTTTACCTCTATATGTCAATGTGACCATTAACCAACATTAGAGAACTATATACATGCAAATGTGTCGTTAAATAATTGAAACATTAACTTTAAGTCTCAAAATGACTTCAAGGAATTTATTGGGTCAAAGGAGTTTGACTTTTATCCGTTCATTCATTCATTCATTCATTCATTCATTCATTCATTTAGGTACATTAGCAGTGTTTAGTAACATATATAATTGACTGAGAGGTGCTTTTGTCCCAAAATTAAGAGCATGGATCAATAAATCATGAATAATTTACTGCCATTGTATGAATAATTTGTAATCATTTAATCCATAAAAAAGTAACTGTATTTGATTATGAGCATTTTAAAATGTAATATAATCTAATTACAAAGGTTTTTTTTTGTTTTGTTTTTTTTTGTTGTTGTTGTTTTTGTTGTTGTTTTTATTAATATAGTGACCTGCCTTGCTGACTTTGCCTTCACAGATCCTTGTGAAAAAGAATTACACTTTAGCATGCTTATTACGGAAATAAAACGTGAAAAGAACATTCTTATGTGAACTGAATGTAACACTCAAATGAATGTTATTTGTTTTTAACTGAAATTGTATTTTAGTTTAAATTAATATTAAATGCAGTTGTATGAACTTAATGAGATTTTGTTTTGACCCACTTAATAGGACTTTATATGTAATATATGTAATTTCATAATTACTTCTATTGCACTTGAAATATGGTTAAAGTGTTCTACTGAACGCACTGACAGGCATTTATCGAAAACTAAAATATACCTTAATGCCATTTCCATTGAACCTGCCATGCATTTAAACTTGATTGCCATTTCTACTGAAACTACTTTACATGTGCTTTTGTATGTTAGTCAACACAGCAAAATAAGTGTACTTCTTTATAGTACTGTGTACGTCAGTGTTTTAAAGAGATAGTTCACCCAAAAAATGAAAATTCTGTCATTAATTACTCACCCTCATGTTGTTCCAAACCCGTAAGACCTTTGTTCATCTTCAGAACATAAATTAAGATATTTTGATGAGATCTGAGAGCTCTCTGACCCTCCTATAGACAGCAAGGGCATTAACACGATCAAGGCACAGAAACGCAGTAAGGACATCGGTAAAATAGTCCATGTGACATCAGTGGTTCAACCATTATTTTACAAAGCTACGAGAATACTTTTTGTGTGCAAAGAAAACAAAAATAACAACTTTATTCAACAATTCGTCTCCTCCACGTCACCCTAGAGCGCCATTTTGGAGAATATCATGAAGCATGCACGCACTTTGAATTGGACGTAAACAACGTATGTTTGCGTTCCGATCAAAGCGCTCACATGAGTCGTGATACTCTCCAAAATGGCATACTAGAGTGACACGGAGGAGACGAATTGTTGAATAAAGTTGTCTTCACACACAAAAAGTATTCTCGTAGCTTCATATAATTATGGTTGAAGCACTGATGTCACATGGACTATTTTACCGATGTCCTTACCATGTTTCTGTGCCTTGATCATGGTAGTAGCCTTGCTGTCAATGGGAGGGTCAAAGATCTCTCAGATCTCATCAAAAATATCTTAATTTGTGTTCTGAAGATGAATGAAGGTCTTACAGGTTTGGAACAACATGAGGGTGAGTAATTAATGACAGAATTTTCATTTTTGGGTGAACTATCCTTTTAAGAAATATACTTTTAAGATTTGAAGTTCACTACTAGGCACACTTCTTTTTTGTTCAAGAAGAGAGCTATTTTCTCAACATTCTAACCTAGATGAAACCTCTTAGAAAGTAAGTGATATGAAACACTCTACATGCAGTAGCTCCACATGGGAGACTTGATTTAAACCGAAACCAACGTTAGCATGTAGCTAATGATCAGCTTGTCAGTCACAAAGCAGAGCACGATGCTCTAATAAGCATAATAATGCATAACAAACACAAATATGGCACACATACGTCATTTTAGATTTGTTTTCCACTGAACTTACAATGGTTCATTCTGGCAGTGCCTTCTTTCATCACTATGGTCTCTTCATTCACTAAAATTCAAAGGCCTTTATCCTGCAAATTAGTTCGATACTGTATATACTTGTATTTATTCTAATAATGCAAAATGTCAATTAAAAAAGTGTAATTATAATGACTGATGGCAGAAATAATTAGACATGTATGCTAGGATGCTAACTGAAGAGGAGTACTAACTATCTGACACACAATGGTTAATACAGCAGCCTACAGTATGTACTGGCTGACAGCAAGGCAGCTCAGTAGGATTTGGAACAGAGCCATTAACTTGACCGCTATATGAAATAAACAAACATTTCATCACGGTCGTTTTCTGTAGGGAACAAATAATAATGTGTCCTGTGCATGGTTTAGATGCAGTTGTTGACTAATCCAGATTTTCACAGTAGAATATTCATCGGCTGTGGAGTTTAATCTGTGACTAGGTCTGGAAACACTGCCCTGGAAATTGGCCATATGGTTTGACAAAGTGAGGTTTCCCCTGAGTGATTGTGTGGCGTAGGAGTGTGAGGATGTTTTGCAGAAACACCTTTGAGTAGGTTGTGACATTACACGTCTCTAGATTCTGTGGTGAGAAATACAAATGGAGTGAGATTTCCAGACGCACAGAGACAGGGGTGCATAAGGTTGACCATATTCAGCCACTCAGTCGCTAATGGACAATTTATGTCAGGTAGACTAAAAAAGATGAGTCTGAACTCTAAGGTACAAGTTTTGTCGGAAGAAAGAATTGACTTTTAAGACTAAAATGTCTATGTCTGAGTTAAGGGAAATTGGACGTAATGAATGCAGCACCCCTGTTGATGGTGGGCGGCCCAAAATCCAAGATATTATAAAACCTAGGCAGCGTTTACTGTAGAAAAATGGCCTCTCGCTTTTCCTATTTTTCCTGCTATATGTATTGAGGAAAAAAAAAAAAAAAGATTGCCATTAGCCACCACTTTCATCAGAGATACAACATTAACTATGGAATAATGTAGATAAAATAATTCAGCTCTCATGTCTAACAGAAGGGCAGTGTTCAGCAGGATACTTAGGAAAGGACACTGTCCTGTGGGAGGGGCCAACCTTATGACATCACCACAGGTGCAGCGTGATAAATGCTGTGTTTAGGTGAAAGCGAGAAATGGAGGAGATTTCATTTCTGAAACCCACTGAAAGAACCTTAGAAGTAGAGCAAGCTGGACACTTCCACCTGGACATTCATTTCTCTGTTGACAATAATTCTAAAGTAGCTGTATATTCAGACGATACAGTATATACAAATAATATATTTTTAATATATTATACTAGTATATTAAAATATAGTAATTAGTGTGTGTGTGTGTGTGTGTGTGTGTGTGTAAAAAAAAAAAATAATAATGAAAAAAATATATTCATGTAAATACAAAATAATACAATAAAATTTGAATTATAAATATATTTTTATAATATATCATAGTATATAATAAACACATACTCGTTATATAAATTATATATGCACATATTACATATGTAGATTTTTTTATTTAACAATATTTCATTTAATAAATAAAATAATTTATAATTGTATTTTAATATATATATATATATATATATATACATACATACAGTGCACAACATAAATGAGTACACCCCCTCTGCTGAATAAATATAAAATATGTATTTTCTTAATGATCACTAATATAATTCATGGAAAGATAGCAAAATTGAAATGTCTTAAACATATACTTAATAAAAACAACAAAATATATGCCAATATGTTCTGTAAAATAAGTAAACTAGCTAATTTTGTTTAAATGAAGGATTGCAGA
>JAFVLL020038566.1:0-15171 GCA_021397915.2 Tor tambroides | reverse complement strand
AGGTTTTTACAAAAGCTTGAGAACTGAACTGAAGTCTGATCAGGTCATTTCTGCTATGAAATTTCATGTCCCCGTGATATATGTGTTAATATTCTGTAGTACTTTGTCTTGTATACCCTCACAGCCTCAAATGACACAACCCCTGTGACACAAAACTACACAATCTAATATTATACTGGATATAGTTTAGCATTATTATTTTTAATACTTCTATATTCTTCGTAGTGGTTATTTTATTTTTCACTGATTTCTTTCTTTCAACTTCCTCTCCCTTTAATGAGAAATCATGGACAGATGTGGTATGAATATCAATTTTTACCATAGAAATTATCATTCTTGTCACCAGTGTCAGTATCACAAAAAACTAATACTAGTCTAAATTAATAAAAAAAATGAAAAAAAAAAACCCTCAAGCACACTGAAGACACGTAATGTCATGGTACGTTGTTGCAGGAAGAACACGGGAGGCACGAAGAAGCGTTAACAGTCTTTAATAGGCGAACACGGGTAAATCCACGACAGGAGCAGGAACAAACACACGTACATCACAAGTAGACCCAACAGGGGAGAAAAGCACATACAGGAACTTAAATGCATGGGATAACGAGGGAATTGGGAGGAACACAGGTGCACAGAATGACTAATTAAACTAAGCGAGGACAGGAACATGACCAAATAAGGAAAAACAGGAACAGAAACAGGGTCAAAACATGACACAGACAGTCCAGAATCCTGACACGTAAACAGTCAGTGATTAAATAAGCATATGTCACTTATTACAAGCAATAGGACAAAAACCTACAGTAGAACAAGTAAATAAGAAATGCTGCATTGTATAAAGTAATCAAATGTATAAAAGCACTGCATATTCTTCGCTGTGTAAATTAAATTTATATGTCTTCTTAAATTTAGTCAAGAGCAGTGAGAGATTATCTCTCTTTGTTTTGTGTTGGATTAACATGAATGACAGACAGTAGGAATATTAGACTGCTGTCACTTTAAGAGCTGCCCGGATCCAATATACTGTTATATATGTGTTTTCTTTCTCAGCTGTTTGCTTTCACGTAAGACCTAAATCACTGTGTTTATGAGGATAATTGCAAAGACGGCATTTTTTCACATACAAGTGTGTTTATTTAACCATTCAAGGCCTATAAAGCTGCAAAAATAGACACATGCAGCGAAATGAGTTCTCTTTTGCTGCAGATTGCATTTCAGTGGCTTAAAATCACTTGTTTTTAAACCGCAATGCTCAAAAATGCGTGCCAGTAGTAAGTTTTTGTGACCACGTAGCACAGCAACATCACGTGGTGAGCGTGTAACTACGATAGAGACGATAGTCCAAAATCTGTTTCTACCAGTTAATCATGTTTACCGGTATATTGCTCACCCCTAGACAGATGTTTTCAAAAGTCACAGTAAAAACATTTAGAATGTTACAAAAAAATCTGAAAAAAAAAAAGTTTCCTCAAAAAATTAAGCAACACAACTGTTTTTAATATTAATAGGAAATGTTTCTTCAGCAACAAAAATGAGTATATTAGAATGATTTCTGAAGGATCATGTGAGAATGAGGACTGGCGTAATGATGCTGAAAATAGAAATAATATTAAATTGTAATATTTTCACAATATTACTGTTTTTACTGTACTTTTGATCAAATAAATGCAGCATTGGTGTTACCATTTTTTGTTTCCTGGTGCTGCAGTAACTAATAGTTTTTGCCTTATTATTATAATTAAAGACTTATTTTTGGCAGTTTTGCCTTTATTGGGACAGAAAAGAGAGAGAGGAAGAGAAAGAGGGACATGATCGGGAAAGGACCACAAGCTTAGACTCGACTGAGGGTCGTCCTGAAGTACAACCGTGCTATGTTTCGAAGCACTTCCTACAAGGCTTTCTGCTCTGATGCAACCTTTTTTTTAAGCTACAGAGTTTAAAGGTCCCTCATCAAAGGAATGGTGTTCTCAGTCCTGTTACCTCAGATGCTAGTGAAAGCAATTAAATGGTTAATTCACAAATCCAGCATGCTTCTTTTCAAAGCAAAAGGATGGTGTCATGCGGTGATCGCATGACAGGGTTTAAATGGCATTTAAAGGGCGATCCAGGCCTGTTCTGGGAGAGAGAAAGATAAGTGCTGCTTGTGCTCGGTTATAATGGCACACACACACACTCTAGCATCCAGTTTCTGTGTGTCGGGTCTCTAGTCAAGCTCACCGTGCCGCTCAGTGCCACATCATACACAGACAAAAACAATTAGCATTTAATTTGATGCTTGGGTAAGAAAACAAGGGATGAGTGACACACCATGTCTCGGCTCTCATCGGAAAACCGGCCCATTTCAAAAAGAGAAAGTGGCGTTACACACCAGGAACTCCTCTCAGACCGAGCAGCATCGCGCCACAGGAATCGGCTCTTCCGCCGGTGCACAACAGTGCGTGACTGCTGCTTCAAACCTGCAAACGTGGCACCTGAACAGATGCAGAAGTAGAAACACTTAACCAGCCCTGCTGCATCCTTAACTGTAAATGCCATGTTTACCCACAACAACATTTCAACCCCTGAGGGGACAAGTAGGTACTGTGGTTAATTATTTGTAAACATTTAACTGGCATTTATACCCGAGAGAATTGCTCCGTTCACCCCAGCAGGACACTTGCACATCCTCATCAAGCATTAATCAAGCAAGCTAAATGAGGCCTCCCCATGATTCCTGGCCCAGTGCTATCGAGACAGGGGGTGATGCTGGATTGTTATTCAGCGATAGCTTGAAAAAAGCGAAACGATACGTTTACTGTCTGGAAACACTCCAGATTAGCAGATCATCAAGAGGTTTTGAGTTTAATGACGTCACAAAGATTTTAACTATGTTTTCAATCCGAGCAGCTGAGTCCTTAGCCATCTTCAAGAATCGGCTAAAATCACATCTCTTCCATCTTTATTTGACTCTCTAATTCAAACACTCTCTATTCTAATTCTATTCTTTAAAAAAAAAAAACTTGCCCCTTTTTAGACTTGCACTCTCTTCATTTACTAACTGCTTGTTTTCTTTAAAAAAAAAACAACCTTGCTATGTGTACTCCGTTAAGCTGAGACTTGTTATAGCACTTGCATATCATTGCTCTTTTGTTGATTTCAATTGCTTCCATTGTCCTCATTTGTAAGTCGCTTTGGATGAAAGCGTCTGCTAAATGAATAAGTGTAAATGTAATAGCACACTGTGCTTCATTTTTGGCAGGATTTAGTATGCAGAAATCCTGAACTACAATGGAGTACACTTCATTGCATACTATATTCTTTAATTCATTATGCTCAACTTGACCTTCCATTTCCATTTTTTTCGATATACTAGAATAACTCCATCTTTAATGGATCCATCTTTAATATTTTATTTTCCAGATCATTCGTCTCAATGGAAATGGGAGGTCAAGTGCATATTTTGGCAATTGTTGTTGGTCAAAATCTATAACAGAAATGGTCAAAAGTTTGAAATTGCTAAGATTATTGAATGTTTTTGAAAGAAGTATCTTATTCTAACCAAGGCTATAAAAATAGTAATATTGTGAAATATTGCAATTTTAAATTTTATTCTTATTTTTTATTCTTATTATTATTTTAAAATGTTTATTCCTGTGATGGCAAAGCTGTTTTTATTTGTGATAATTTTTGTACATTTTTTGGTCATTTTTGATCAATTTAATTCATCCTTGCTCAATAAAAAGTATTAATTTCTTTCAAGAAAAAATACTTTACTGACCCCAAATTTTAGACAATATTGCAAGATTACCAACAGTGTAAAAAATTAAAGTTTTACCACAAAAAAAAAAAAAAAATGGCAGCTGTGGTTGCCAGAATAATTTTGTAAAAGATACAGAAAAATTTAACATATACTGACAAGCACCATAATAATGCAGGTGGTAAAAGAGAAAACCATATGAAGAATCAAAGTTCATCACAAGTATAGATTTGTCACAAGCTGAAGTATATACTAACAAACAGAAGGTGCACAGATTCACAAAACATGGTAACAAACACGACACTTAAATAATGCAATAAACTTTCATTAATCAACAGAAAATGTAACATAAAACCCTAATGTACATAACATGAGTATTTAAACAAAATACTTTCAAATGTGGAAGTGTCATGTTGATTTGTTCTTTTTTACTTCTAAAAACTGTAACATTGACTGCATTTTACTGTAAAATGACATAAAACGGCTGGTTAGATCTTTTACAGTTTTTCCCTGTATACCAGTTTTTACTATATTTTACAGTTAAAATTACTCTCGTTTCTTTACAGTGAGGAGAATTAGCACTATTCTGAATATGTTTATCAAACCATTTATATTTCCTAACATTCAAATCCAAACATAGCTTCTAGTCTCTGGAGATGAGCCACATCTTGGGTCATTAGATGACTCAGTCATGACAAACACAGCAGCTGTTTCCTAGAACAAAACCAACTCTGGAGTCTCCTCACTCAACCACCCACAATTACGTAAAGAGATCCACAGATCTGATGAAGATGAAGCATTGTAAGCACAATGATAAGACTACACTGGTGACAACTGATAGAATTCTCACGTGGGGTTAGCCGTCATTAATGAGCTAAAAGATCAGGACCAGACTAATTGCAATTACACTGATTAGTGCAAAGATCGGAACTGGACTGATTATAAGGGTTATCGTCAGGTCATCTGTACACGTTGGCCCTAGTTGTAGATTAGCTCTACAAGGAGCAGAATACACAAACTCAAAATTCACATCATTCTCGTATCAGATTTGATTTATATCATGGGAGGAAAACAAGTGTTTTGTTTTAATTTCCTGCAATATATAATAAAAGTGCGTGTTAATTTTGCCTTGTGAAATGTGGCCTTCTATTCTTGTGGGAGAAAAACAAGTCATTTGATTCAACCAGGCCAGCTAATTTAATCAGCTTAGTTTATCAAAATGTGTTCCAGGAAATAGCAGCTAATACAATCCAAGTCAAGTACTTTCCAGTGCATTTGTGAATTTGGAGGGGGCTTAATTATATTTCATAGCACAAGGTGATGAGGAAGGTAATATTTCATCCTTAAGACTACTCTGCTGTTTTTTAACGTGTCTCCAGAGTTTTGCATGCAACGCGTTACTGCATCATCAATTTGAAGTTCTCACATGCATATGCATGTCACGTGATGCTGTCTACTGACACATTTAAAAGATAGCCTGAACTTCACTGTATGACTTTTCCGATACTTCTATGTCCTTGCTTAAGCAAAAAGACTTTGTGTATTGAGTTTCTTAAACAATGACACCACATAGGAGAATATGAACATGCAGAATAAGCACTGCAATATGGCATGACAAGACTGCTATTGTTTCAAATAATCAGCCATGAATGATATTCAGACAATTGGTTTTATATGGTTTCATATTATGGTTTTAAGTTAAATAAACATATAATATTTACATATAGTAGGCTACTACTATTATCTTATGTATTTAATCATACCTGAATCAGTTGATTGAATTGTTCACTCATAAAGTCAGTCACTTGATGACACCTACTGGCATAAGTAACAAAAATATAACACTAGCCAACATTTACTTCATTTATTATTTCCTTATTTAACAGAAATGCATGTCTTTTTGAATAAGGGTCTAAAAAGAATTCCAAGGTATCAGCAACAATGGCTTCATTTCATTTTTAATTTCATTATGTAATTTAATTTAAAGATGCATTATGATAATCATTTTATTGCAACCAGAACTGCAGCAAACATACAGTAGACTACATTGAGGATTCTGTTTAAACAATTTAAATGAACAGTTTAAATAACTGTTTGTTCATTAACATAATGTAAAATAGATTAATATAATATAATAATACATATAGTATGCCAGGTTAGACCTATGTTTCACTTTTTGTTTTGGGTCAGTTTTCTCTTTCACATCTCTCAAGATGATTTGATATCCATGGATTTTTTTCATTTTTATTTTGACTCGTTTGATCAGCCTGTTGAAAGACATTTTTCTTTCAACACAAAACTGAAATCATAATTGCAAAATAAACATTTCTATTTTATACTTGTATATATTTCTATATGCATTTATTTATTTCTAGATTTAGACTATTTTAATATTATTTTATCAATTTTATATTGACTGTATATTGTGAAAATCTATGTAGAATACTCTTGTTTAGAACATTTGTCAATAATGCCTTGAGTTGCACTTATGGAATAATACAACGCTATCTCACGACAATTTGTACGTATTTTACGAGGTGGCTAATTCGTACGAATTCGTGCGACCTCACTCGTACGATTTAGTACGATTTGTCTAAACCCCAGTGACGGGTAGGTTTAGGGGCGGTGTTAGGTGTGGGTCATTCGTACAAATTCATACGAATTGGCAACTCGTAAAATACGTATGATTTGGCAAAAATCATATGAATTTGTACGAGTGAGTTCGTACGAATTCGTACGAATTAGCCACCTCGTAAAATATGTACGAATTGCCGTGAGATCGGGTTGAATAATATACTAACTTGTTATACAGTATAAACTGTATTCTTCCTTCTGTTTTTTTTTTTTTCAAAAAATTATCTGAAACTATATGCAAAGATAAATATTCATTGTCACATGACCTTCGTAAATTGAAGGTAATTACATGCATATGGCTTCTACTCCTCATATTGGCGATAATGCAGTTATTTCACCTTGTTATATAAAGATTTGTCACCACGTTAATTTCACACTTTCACATCTCCCAAGTTTGATGATGTGATGCATACACATGAATATTATTAGCACAACGCTGTCATGCCAAGAAAGAGTACATGCAAGAGAGAGAAATTTGTGCCAGCAACTGCATGAGTCAGCCTGATGCAAGCGCTGTGTATCGTGACACCGCATGGCATGTGCATGTGTGCCTGTTGAGTGAATTCCCTTATCGAGTATGTGCCATGTCTCCTGTGCCGTCTCCCTCTAGACGATGTAACATCTTGATTGAAAGTTGTCTGATACCGTC
Source organism: Tor tambroides (assembly GCA_021397915.2). NCBI lineage: Eukaryota > Metazoa > Chordata > Actinopteri > Cypriniformes > Cyprinidae > Tor > Tor tambroides. The sequence continues at coordinate 8,152 of JAFVLL020038566.1, read as the reverse complement.
CGCCTGTTTCTGTCCTTGTCATTAGGGGCGCCATGATTGCTGACTACATTTACTGGCTGTCAGGAGACAACAACCGGCACATAAGCAAGCTCATCAAACTGTATTGGCAGGTGAGTACGGATGGGATGCCGGGTGCCCACTGCGCCCCAGCGCCCAATCAAAAGCTCAATGAATGATTATTGCTTAAAAGAGTGCCGACTGAGGTGCGTATCAATCACAAAACGTCTGTGTGTAAAACATCAGCACCTTTGACCCAGAAGGAACACTGTTTAGTTTGGCAGTTCAGTGTTGTGTAACGCTCCTGTGATACTGGCCTCACGCTCGTTAGGTTTATCCTTTAAGTTAAATCTGCGATGTGTATTCACTTTATTAAAAATTTCAAGATGGTGGAAATACTAATATAAGTGCTCTTAGCCCAGGTTGCCTCTCTCATGCCAACTCCAGGGAAAAGCGCTTTTTTCTAATTTACAGCATATAAAATGAATGCATTTTGACCTCCTTAAAGGGGTTGTATCTGCAACCGTCTCATAATTTGCATTTGCTTGAAGTGAGTTGAGTGTAGGATAACTCTCGGTGTACATCAAGCCCACTCCTTCTTCATTTATGTATTTTTTTCTATCCATTTTCATCCCACATGGATGGCAGTTCAGCTCGTGTGTTTATTTTGATGGCCCACAGTAAGGGTGAGCTTTTTCATCTTCTCCAAACCTGAGTTTTATTTTTTCCCCACTGAAAGGTTTTTGTATACAATAGAAACGTATTCATCACTGCTGCCAAAGAAATATGCTGTTTTGACCAATGTAAATGAAGAGAAGAACGTCTTTTTGTATATATTTTTGTCCTCTAGGGAAGAATAAACTGCAATGATATACAGCAACACTTTTATCAGCGTTCCCTATGTAGAAGAGGGCAACATCCTGCAGATGTTAGTGCTGTAAATTCAAAAGAGAAAGACTAGGCAAGATGTACCTTAAGTGAAACGTGTCTTATCTAAGCTTTTGTCAGTGGTGTTTCATGGTCAGACGGCATAAATCGTTTCACAGAATTCAAATAGATTACCATGGGTTCAAAACTCAGGTTATTTATGGTTTATCTTTATAAATAATGCTTTCAGAGTTTGCCATTAAACATTTTTTGTCAGTATTGTTAATATTTATATTTTAGTGTTAGCCTCAAACAGCCTACAAATCTGTTCTGACTGTCTGATTTTGTACAAAAAGCAGAAATCTGATTGGCTTCTATGTTGCTAAATGCTAGGTGGTTGTTCACTTGATGATGGTCACTTCCTGTCTTGGTCAGAATAACTAAAACTATTAAAAATATTATTATTTTAAATATCGGAAAATTTTACACTAAAAAAAACCTAAACAAAAATGAGAAACGTTGCCTTGTCAAAGCTGGCAACTAACTGAAGTGCTAAAATGACTAAAACTGACATAACATATAACATAACATAACATAACATATGTAGCAAATTAGCTCAAAAGGGAAATGTATATAAATAATTACAATTAATTATAATTAATTACAATTATTTATATCAGCTGCAGTAACTGTAGCAGAATTAATATTGTCATCAACTAATCTGTTTGTCCAGCAAACATTCAGTGTAATTTCATATCAACTCTAAGAAATTATATTTTTGTGGCCACAGAAAATAACATTCTTACAGCATTAATGCATTAGGGCATGTAGCTTGATCGGAATCGTAAAAGGGACATTATTCATAAGCTGTGACAGAATCAGAAACCCATGTAATTTGTGCACAAATATTTTATTAACTATGCACCAACACAAACTAGTCTAACAAACAAACAAACATGCATACACTCACACGTACATACAAAAGGGGAGCAAAGTGGATGAAAGAAGTCATTAGAAGAACAGGGAATGAAGCTATGGAAAAGGAGTCAGTTAACCTTTGAGTGAAACCATCAGCGCTGTTTTTTGTGGTCTACAGCTTATACTAAACCTCTGTTTGTTTAATTAAAGGGATAGTTCACCCAAAAATGAAAATTCTGTCATCATTTACTCACCCTCAAGCAGTTACAAATCTGTAAGAATGTCTTTGTTCTGCTGAACACAAAGGAAGATATTCTGAAGAATGTGGGAAACAGAGCAGTTCTGGGGCACCACTGACTTCCATAGTATTTTTTTTTCCTACTATGGAAGTCAATGGTGCCCCAAAACAGCCTGGTTACAAACTTTCTTCAAAATATCTTCCTTTGTTTTCAGCAGAACAAAGAAAGTCATACAGGTTTGGAACTACTTGAGGGTGAGTAAATGATGACAGAATTTTCATTTTTGGGTGAACTATCCCTTTAAATGTACGATACTTGCATTGCCTTGGTCATTGACGAGTGTCCAGATGCAGTCTCAGATGAAAATCTTGATGGTTTCAAGGTTTGGACTTGCGATCACGTTCTTCCGGGTTCGAAGAGTGATGAACTCCAAAGATGTTCTGATTTGATGGTGATTGGGAGTTTCTTCCCAGGTGGAAAGTGAAGAAGAGCTAAGATAGAGATCAGCTGAGATCTTAGGATCTTTGGTGAATGAAAAGTCAAGGCCGAGGCCTGGCACGAACTTAGGGTGCCCTTAGAAGACTTCTAGTTCATCCTCATCTTCTCTGAATCTAAAAGAAGCTAGACTGCCTGTGTCGAGGCCTGTCAGGTGCGGTTGCGCCGGCTCTGGGACTTAGTCACCAGAAGACGAGAAGGTGATGAGAGACGAGTGAAGAGACTAAAATCTTCCAAAACTAAGGTGGGTCACCTTTTAAGTTCTGTGGAGGTCACACCTCTCGGGTGTCAAAGAGCCAATGGTGACTTGCACTTCTGGAGGGAAAGTTTACGACTCTTTGTCTCTGAACATGGTAATTTGCATATGTAACTGGATTGGATGTTGATGCAAAGACTACTAAAGATTCTTAGAACACTAATATGTTGCATAGGTATAAACATTTAATATACACTCTCAATTAGATCATCTGAAAACGAATTCCAGAGACCAAACATGGTATAGGTAAGGTTACATGAATGAGTGGTTCTATCATAAGCATGCATAAAACAGGATACAATACAAAAGACAAAAAGTTGATTGTTTTTTCTAGGTGTGTCTCGTCTATTTCCCTCGTTTCTCCCTGTATATAAAGTGTAGTCTGCCCATGTTTTCATGTCGGGTCTCTAACATCATGTGCTACGTGTGTGTCTCCTGCCTATCCTGTGTTACCCCATGTTGGATTATTAAAGACTGTTGTTTGTGAAATCTCCTGCGTCTCCGCGTTCTGTGCTCCTCGTTCCTTGCTCCAACACAGTAGATCGTGACAATAGGAAGGTCAAAGACAGGTTTGTCTGTGAATGAGAGTCCATTTATATGGCATTGTGTGTCTGTCCTATGGGTAAATGAATTGAGAGTTGCTCTGCCCGCATTCCTTTGGGCAATAAAACCAGTGTTATCAGCATTGGTTGCCATGGAACCAGAGGCCTGTTCTGCCTTTTTGAGGCGTTAGCCACATTTTGGGGGAAGGGTCCATAGACCCTCATAGTTGGCTTGTTGATTGAGGGGTGTTACGGAGTATTTGTTAAATATAACAAAAAAATTGTGTGTCTGATTGGTCCAAATGCTACACATAACATAACATAACATAACATAACATAACATAACATAACATAACATAAAGTTAGTTCAAATGTAAATAGAAATATTTAAAAACTAATAAAACTGGCAAAAGTACAAATTACTAAAATGTATTAAAACATATTCATAAATTAATTATTAAATACTACAATAGCATATACATAATACTAAAATAAAACTTGACAAGACTGTACATGTACCTATACACACACATACATACAGCACATGCAAAAAAAAATGTGTGTGCGCGTGTGTGTGTGTGTGTGTGTGTATAGATACATATACAGTCCTGTCAAGTTTTATTTTGGTGTTCTGCTTATTATAGTAATACTTTATCATTTTAGTCGTATTATATTCTGACAGGAGGTGACTGATTACCTCAAAGAGTCACACACTGAAGGCTTGAATAAGAAATAAATCATAACTCTGAATAAGATCTGACACACCCCTGATTTAACCACTTCTATGTTTTAAAAGTATAATTATATTTTACTTTGAAATGATCAAAACCACATGCCAATCTAACAGAAGTGCCAGAGAAAAACATAAAGCTAAATTATAATCAGGAAATATAATAATAAAATCACATTGTGCATTTCAGTAATTCTTTAAGTATTTATGATCTGATTATTTGTAAAAGAAATAAGCGTATTAAAAACAAATCCCTTTCTCTATTTTCCTTCCACACAGAGGCTCCTGGAGGCAGCGCTCACTATGGAGAAGAATTTCTCAGTCATGTTCACTCCCTGGTCTGGAAACCATACTCAAACATCATAGAAAAAATGGAGGAGGCCTTCAGGAAGCTTCATCCAGCCTTCACAGACTACATCTTTACTGGTATGAGGAAATCAAGACACTCCACATTCAGCATCTGCTTATTTAATAGAGAGAAAAAAAGAAAGACCTCCCACAATGAAGCACTCAAGTAGGAAGCTTTCAGGTTCACAGGCATTGGATTGTGTCCGACTAATAGGTACAGCTTTGTCTAAAGCAGGTGTTGCCCTAGCAACAGGTCATGAATTAGTGTGGCTTGTGTCGTGCAGAGATGTGAGGTAGCTCTCTTTGTTGTTCATTATGCACAAATCTATAATCCAGCACTCAGTTTGTATATGTTATCGAAATCCTGACCTTAGACCTGAATTACTTCAAATTACACACTTTGCGGCAATTTACCCAACTATTTTCACAGTACTTCTCAATGCATTATTATACCTCTGGGTGATTGTATGTGTGTTTGGAGAGTTGAGTTGTTAATTTCATTTGTAAGTTAATGTAGCATTACAGAGACTGTCAGCTGAGATCATTGCATTGTAAGGTATATAAAGCACATGTGTGTTTTTGCTAGAGAAAGAAGGGAATTGTGTATGTGACTCAGTCAGAATTAGTGTTTTTGTTTTCAAACAAATTATAAAGTTTGTTTCAGAATGAATCAGTGTATTTGAATGAAAAGGTTGAATGGGTGATTCAATGATTCACACATTAAGTTTTTGAACTAATCGCTTGAGCGAATTATCCAACAACTCATTCATGAAGTCGGTCACTTGCTTTGTTTCTGAACGAATTAATATTTTTGAATGAATCAACTGAATGAAATTCATAAAGCCTATCACTTGTTTCATGCCTGAATGAATCAGTTTTTAACTGTTTCAATAATTTACTCCTAAACGCAGTTGCTTGTTTTGTTCCTAAATGAAGTATATTTGAGAAAATCATTGGAGTGAATAATGAGTGAGCTAATTCATAAATTAGCTCACTTGTTTAATTTCTGAAAGAATCAGTGTTTTTGAATGAATCAGTTGAATTAATGATTCAGACAGTAACAATAAATACGTATAAGCAAAGAGAATGTATAAGCAAAGAGAATCTCTGGGTTATGGGTATTAGATAACCATAATCTCAGATTATTCTTTTATTCTGGACAAATTCATTATGAAAAGAAAAGCTATTTGAAGGCTTTTTTTTGTAGTTTCAAAGCAATGCTCAAAAAATACGCACTAGTGACGCAAATGTTATGCTTTCCCCTGCCCGGATCATGGAGACACAGTGGAAAAAACATGTCTGAGAGCATTCCACTTTATTGAAAGTTAAAACGTAGATTCACCATGAAAATTTCGGAACATCCTGACACAGCAGGGTGTCTGTCCCCAGGCCACAATCTTATGATGCATTCACACCACAGCACAGACACTATCCAGAACAGGCCACAAAAACCTGGATAAGATTAAAGCTTTATATTGTAAGGAATAGTCCAGTTAGAAAATTCTGTCATCATTTACTCACCATCATTTCTTTTCAAGCCACTGATTTCTTTCTTAGACCACAAAATGAGATGTTAACCTTGATGTTCAATCATATAAATGGTGCAAACAATGAAAGTAAAGGGTTAGCAGAGACTGTAAAGCTACAAAAATGAAAAAAAAAACATCTCTTTGAAATTCAAAGGGCATAAAGGATTGAAATAACATGAGGGTAAATGACAATTTTATTTTAAGGCTATAATGCTGAGCTGTTTTGTGAAATATAGACAAAAGACAACTGTATAGACAACCCTTTTTCAACAGAGGTGATGACGCAATCTATTTTATGCAGCACAAATTCCATGCAGTAGTCATCCATCCCCTGCTGTGCTCCATGTCTACATTCTCATTCCTCAGGGATGCTGGCTTTTCTTTTTCTTTTTACCATGTATCTTCTCTTTTTTAACAAATTAAATTAGCATAATGTTCACCGTTGTGGAGAAATAATCCGCCATGACATAAATGTGTGACACCGAAAGACACGCTGAATTTAAATTTAGTACCCTAGAGGAGAACAGTCACTCATCACAGGGTTGTCAACATCCATGTCACTTCAGCACTCTGCATAACCGGCTCTGAAAAAAAAATGGATGCTGTCCTTGTCTTTGACTATGTACCGCCTTCAGCCATCTGTTGATGCAATCTCTTTGAAAGAAATTTACGGATTGCATCAAAATAGAAGATAATGTCACTTTTAGCATCGCATCAACTAAATGAAATTAACATTGATTAAATGTCTGCATATGTGATCTAGTACAGTGCTTTTCATCTGTGGCCACCCAATGCAGTATCAAAACGGTTCAATGTGCAAAAGTAAACAAACATTAAACATGGCATTCATTATATTACCCTCAACTGCATAAGCCCAACATGCAAAATTAGACTTTTGCATTTTCTGACAAAATGTGAATGGTAATTACTTGCAAATTACTAAGGCAAACCCACTATCACTAAGATGCCAGAGTGTTGTAAGTGGTTGCCAAGCATTGTTATGTTGTTGCTAACATGTTCTGAGTGGCATTTAATGTGTCGCTATACAGTTGATAGGGTGTTCCAAGTGGTTTCTGAGCAGGTTTGTGAAACATTTAGAATTGAATATTTTGAAGCTTTTCAATTCATGAGTTGGAATTTGAAGTCAACTGGCCACACCCAAAAGAAAGTTGATTTGGAATGACACAAAGAAATTTTTATCGAAATATAATTTTAAAAAAATGTAAACAGGTGAAGCACTGTGGTAAATTATGTTCAACATCTATCTGTCTATCTATCATCTATCTATCTAGAGGCAGACAGAGACAGACAAACAGATACATGTGTCATGTAGAACGATGGATAGAACAATACACAGACAGACAGACAGAATGACAGATAGACAGAACTATGGATGGATGGATGGATGGATATGTAAGAATGATAGACAGACAGACAAAACTATGGATAGATAGATAGACAGACAGACAGACAGACAGATAGACCGAATGTCAGATAGAACTATGGATGGATGGATGGATATGGTTATGGATATGTTAGAATGATAGACAAAACAATAGATAGATAGATAGATAGATAGATAGATAGATAGATAGATATGTTAGAGAGAGAGAGAGAGAGAGAGAGAGAGAAGAATCAGCCACTCTAAGAATGAGCTCCTGAAAAATTACAAAAGATTAAGCCAAAAAAGTAAGACAGAGAGTGAGATAATGACAACAAATGAGTAAAAACAACAGAGGAACAACTTGGATTAGCGTAAAAACTGATATTTCTTCTAGAAAAATACATTTTAATACAAAAAAAGAAGACTGGAACCTCTGGATTAGCATCTGGCTACTGGATCACCACTGTACCAGCTATCTGCAGATTTCCCTCCAAAACGCTTAAGGACTTTTTAAAGGAACTACAACTGAAAAACATTCCACAATTGTTGATCTTCAGTTGCTAAACAAAGAGGTGAGCTCTATCTGGCATAAAACATGAACAAAAACTGAATATTTGATTTTGTTCAAGTAAAAACTCTCATCAGTATAAGCTAAAAGCTAAAAAAAAAAAAAAGCTAAAAGCTAAAGTTAGCTGCAGTTCTGGCTCTGTGCCCAGTCTGGTCACCATGGCAACCCTGGCGCAAACAGAGTGCAGGGAGGTGTGTTACCCTGAGAAGTGCAGAAGTGTACAGGCACGGAAAAAACACAAAGAGAAAACTCTCAGAGACAATCCTGATGTTCTGTACG
>JAFVLL020038565.1:0-15809 GCA_021397915.2 Tor tambroides | reverse complement strand
CACGAATGAAATAACCAGGTAAATTAACACTATATTCCAAAATCTGGTAAGACGCTGAGCCTCGCGATGTGTTCGCGCCGCCATCTTGGTCCTTTTTCCTCCATCTTGGGCCTTTTCTTGGCCACATGTTCGTCCATCTCGGCTCTGCGCAGCTCTGTGTACATCAGGAGGGACGAGGTTCTTGATATTTGGGGTCGATAGTGAGGCACAGCTGCTGATTGATCGTGCAGTCCGTAGAGGGTTTATCAAATGCGACTCTTTGTGAGCTGAAGATGACTATCTGTATTCATCGGCTGTTGGCTAGAAGTTAAAATGGCAAGATAGAATTGTTATGATGGAAACACAAAAGACATCAACTCTCTAGGGAAAACACAGGCTGATCAGATTTAAATGTATGTGAGGAAGATCAAACTGATTGGTGGGTCAGCACTGGTTCAATGGCATTTCCAAGGCAGAAAAAGTTATTATAGTCAAGTAAACTGAAACAAAGAACTAAAACAAATTACCTAGAAAAACTAAATAAAAGCTATTTTTTTTCCTTTTTTTGTCTTTAATACTTGGATCTAGAGTTAGTGGCGTGTCCAGATGGGTGGCATGGAGTGGACCGATCCACTCCTAAAATTTCATTGGCCAACTTAACAGTTAATAACAGTGAAAACAGTAACTGTTCGAGAAATACCATTTAATGTCTGATTTATATTAAACCTAAGTGTTCTGGTGGACCCTTCCAAGGCATCTCGGAGTGGGAATGTGCAATTCCCTTCATTCCAGGGAAATGTGCATATACAGCAGGAAATCATTTAAACCAGCCAACAGCCAGTTGACAACAGACCCCCCCCCCCACCATATCAAACTTGTTTCTTTCTACTCTACATCATCTGTCCTGTCAGCCTCTATGTAAATCCTCCCTCTTTTCTTTACCCTCCAGTTTTTTTTTTCTTGTCTATCAACCCATTTATTTATTTGTTTATTTAGTTACTTTTATTGTTTAGTTTTGTGTTTTTTTGTTGTTGAAAGAACAATATTATTAATATTATTATGGATATCAACAATAACATTTTATAAAATAGTATAAATATGTAATTCCTTCAATGCTTCACACTTTCAAACATTCTGGAGGTAAAGATAATGTTTTTTGTTTTTTTTAGGTGGTTATACTGTATGTATTTTTATGTATATATGTGTATATTTGTATGTATGTTTTTTTTTTTTTTGTCTATTCCTATTCCAATTGCATTCTTCTGGTACATATCGTTTTCTCCCTTTGTTTGTTTGTTTGTGTTGCTTTATTTGCTTAAAGCTGCAGTCCATAACTTTTGGCGCTCTAGCGGTTAATGAACAGAACTGTGTGCTGTGTGAGTTTATAAAATAAATGCCATCCATTCTTTCTGTAAATGTGTTAGCAGACCATTTATATCAAACTTTGTGAATCAAATCAGATTCAGTTTCAAAATTGTTAAAACTTTATTTGTGAAAAAAGTATATTAGTTTACAAATGATTTGCATATGCATAATGCATTGTGAGCTTACAAAACCTAAAAAAATACTCTATAAAAACCTCCTGAAAACCTAAAAATAAGCTCTGTAATTCAGACAAATTGTAATAATAATAGTAATAATATATCTATTATTATTAATTACTGATATTTATTTGTAACCTATTTATTGTGCCTTTATTGTGTAAAGTATTGAGTACAGAGTTTATTTATAACATCAGCATGTGTTTTTCTGTGCTGACATGACCTGCCTTTATTTTGATTTGTTGCTGTTTATTTCTTCAGTAAGATTAGCCTTTGCCCCCTCAAGCCATCTTTCCCTCTCTCATTCTTTATCATTCTGTCTTCATCTGTCCTCATCCTTCTCTCTATCTCTGTCTTTTTCTTTCTGCCCAGTGCGCACACACACACACACACACACACACACACACACACTGTATCGCTGTCTCTGTCTTTGTCATTCGCTGAGTGTTTTGGGGGGCCTACACTAAAGATCAGAGAGAGCTGCGAATCCCTTGCTTTCAAACGAGATGCTGCATTGCATGACACACAGAGGAAAATCACAAGGGTTTCTGAAAGTGATGCTTCACATGCGACAAAATAATCTGAAAATATTTACTTTTGCTGCATTGCACTTGAGGTGCTTCAGACTGGTGGGTCCAGTTTTCAGAAATCAAATTCACTATTCTCCCTTGATTTCAAATTTACCCAGATTTTTCCACACCTGCCATACATGACTTACACATTACACTCCTTCATTGTATGTCGACAAGCACTGCAAAATTAAATATTTTCAAATATATATATATAAATGTCTTTTTCATTCCCTTTCTCATTAAATAGTAGTAGATTAGTTGAAAATCATAATTCATCTCTTCTAAGAACAGAGTAACCCTCTCTTTCACCCTTTTTTCAGCTTTATTTCTCTTCTGTCTCGCTGTTGTTGTGTTTTTTATATCCCTCCACTCTCTTGAAGAGAGACAGAGTAATTAAACATTAATGTTGTTTCTTCTGCCTCTTCTCTTCTCTGCTGGTCTCAAGCACTAACTGTGAAAAAAGAGATTCATCCAAAAAAAAAAAAAATCAATAGCTGTGTTGAGCGCTGGAGAGGAGAGAGCTGTTAGTTTGACCATCTTCATCCTCCTTATCTTTCCAGTTTACAGTGAATGTTTTCGAATAGGTCAGAACGATCCAGATCCAAACACCAACCCCCTCATTCTTCCATTTTTTTGCTCGTCCCTTGTCCCCTGTGAATCCGTGTCAGGCTGCTGACCGTCTGCTCTTCTGTGCACCCAGCTGGAGCGGTCGGCACTCATTAATCTCTGTCTACACCTAAAGAGCCACTTAAGATGATGTAGAGCCTGTCTATGCACATACCTCCAGTCCAGCAGCAGACTGACAGCACAGCCCCACGTGCCCACTGTCCCCAACAAGCCTCACACTACGCACTTAGTATAGTCAAAGAAACGAGATAATCCAATGAATTAAATACATTACAAATTAAATGTATTTTATCTCATTTGATTATTATTATTATTATTTATTTATTTTTGGAATTTGCTAGATACAAACCAAAAGACAGTGTACTATTTTTAAAGGTAAACAACCTATTTTGTCCACCTCAAAAAAAGTTTAACGTTCAAAGAAATTAATAGTGCTTTTGAAAACTTTTTTTTAAAAAATAACTTATAGTACACTCGCATCAAATAAAGACATATCAGTAGCTTAGAAAAGCTGTTTTTTCTACACTGTAAAAAAAAAGTTGGGCAAACTTCAAAGTTTAAGGCAACCAGCTTCAGCAGATTTTTGAGTTTTCTCAACTTCTTGTTTTAAGTTTATACAGCAAAAAGTTGAGAAATTTCCTAAAAAATAAGTTGAGAAAACTCAAATTTTTTTTACAGTGTATTTTACCTTAAAGTTAATATGGAAATTATGAAAAGTTAATATGAGCCCATTACTTGACCTAAAGCTGCAGTACAAAAGCTTTTCTTTTTTTTGTTAATAAATTAACTGTTCAAGACTTTCACCTTGTCCCAACTGATGAATCATATAATCTTAAAACAAAGAAACCTTGTTCATAGAAAATTGGGAAAATTGACAAATTGACAAAGCCTATAATACTTGTATTAACATCAGAGTGGCTTTTCAGAGATGGCAACAATGCAGTGTTAAAAGGCAATATTGTAGTCAAGCTCATTCAAGTCCAGGCTGAGACCTGAGTAGGTTAAGTCTGAGTCCAAACTTAATCAAGATTTGACGTCTTGGGACTTAATGAATGTCTGAACAGTTCAGAGAGTGTAGTAAGGAAGCGAACTGAGGCAAAAGTTATGTTATGCCAGTAATGACCAGTAGATGGCCAAAATATTCTATCCAGCTACATGCTTTGTAAGAATTCTCGATTTTATGCTTAGAATTGTCAGTTTTTATATTTATACATTGTCCAAGTATTATTTGTCAAAGTTTGGAATATGAATATATATATATATATATATATATATATATATGTATATTATATATATATATATATATATATATAATCATTTGAAGCACAATTTTTGCTGTAATTCTTATGGTCATAAACGCCTATTTATTTCACTCTGTGTAATTATGTATGAATCTTTTACCCTTTGGATGTTTTGTAGTCTCACTCACTCAGTATTATGGCTGATATATAGATTTCATTCAACACAGTTAAAAAAAAAAAAAAAGCTCTGCCATTAGGGCCTGTTCCTAATGCTCCTGTGGTCTGTCAGTTTTGGAAAAAACAGGGCCTTAGTGACATTAATTAAAAAATGAAAGATTATAAAGACATACATTTAGAATAACATGCATCCACGAATCATGCAAATTAACATCCCAGAACGTGAATATAGTTCATTTGGATTTCACATTTCACATTGATTTTAAATTAATTTTGCAGATTTTGCTGCACAATCAGCAAATATAATAGGGATTCCTTGGAAGTTTAGCTATTAGTGGCAGTGCTGTCCTGCCTGGAAAGAAAACACTAACCAAGCTAACAGTCCAAGGAAATCGTTCGGTCTACACAACCCCTACCATGCTGACCCCCATCTCACGTCCTGCCCTGCTCTGCCTGCCTGCCTTATCCTGGCCGAGAGCACTTAAGTCCCATCCTGCCTGGGGCTAATGTAGCAGGCAACTCGGGCCTCATCTGCTGCCGACAAGCACTTCAGCCCTCAATCAATAGTGCTCGTAGAACTGCTCAATTTCCACCGGGGGAATGGGGGGGGGGGGAGCAGAGAGAAAAGGCAGAGGTATTTGATTGCCTCTTCAGCTCAATTCCCTTGTCTAGCTCTAACTGTGTGTGTGTGTGACTTATTTTATTCATTCATTCAGTTATACTTGTTGGTGTTTTTACCATGTGAATACCGATTCGCTCTTGTTTCATTGTGTTCTCCGCATGCAGCATTGGAGAATGCTGTTTTGTGCGTGCGAGTGTGTGAATCACTAATCAGTCTGGTGACACACCTGAGCAATACCCCTGCCCCCTGGGTGTCATGCATTATAAATCAAAAGACTGTATTTGCATGCATTGTTATTATTAATCATGCATCTACAGTTGTAGAAAGGAAACCAAGGTTCAGAAAAATGCTAATGAGCCTTGCTGACTGTGAATTTTCTATTGTTTGTCTGGACTCTAGGCATAAATAAACATGTTATGGTTAATTATTGATTAAGGACCCAGGGGCATAATACACAGGACATACAGTGAAGGCGGCATACGTTTAGCAGATCGAGTGCCGAAGTGCCCTGCCCCTTGGTGCGTCTTCACGTCTATCATGAATAGAAGAACAAATGTTTCCTGTGTGTGTGTGATCTGAAGCCCTCTGAATTGATCCAGGATTCTACCCAAGAGGAGATGGGAATTAAAGTATTTTATTTTTGACACGCACAAGACTCCCATCAAAAGCTCAAGGTTTTATCACAAAATCACACTCACTCAGTCTCCAAAATTTTTTTACAGTGATGACTACCAGGCTGTGGGGGAATATTTGAACAAGAATGTTGTCATTGAAATTTTAATGCAGAAATTTAGGCAGTGTAGAAATACACTGAAAAGTGTTTTCTGTTTCTTTCCCACACTCCCTGTAAACATCTGTTCTGGGAGTATGTGAGTGCATATTGCTTTATGGCAGCAACAAATGCACAGGTACAGCTATCCACTGTAATTACGAAAATGTAGGGGACTCTGCTTTTCAGTTTATATTTTTACAGTGAGTTTCCATAAGTAAGTATCAGCGTTAAATTGCAACATTATACATAATCATAAAACCAGGAATTGTATTTTATACATTAAATAGTATACTCGGGAATTGTATGTAAAATTAGTCATTAGCACTAATACAGCGAATACTGATTTACATTTTTGTGTTGAAAACTAGCATGCACAAGTGACATACAACCACACAAATGGGAATGTGCATAGATCTGTTTCATGCTTGAGAGCTGCTGAGTCATTTAGTCAAAGAAATGACTGAGTAAATGAGTGTAAATGTCAGCATCATCATTTATGTCTAAATGATTGAAGTGTGTCAGGGAAAACATGAGCTCAGTTATGGAATCCAATAGGTCTGCAAGTTTATTTCAACCATTATTCCTGGTTGGTGGCTGCTGTAAATATTTGGTTGATGCAGAATTATGTTTCAACTATGTTTAAAGGTGCAACAGTTAAATATTTAGAAATGTGTAAATTGTAACTAAATGCTCAGTTGCACTACACTGTAAAAAAAAAAAAAAAAAAGTTGAGCCAACAAGATTTTTGAGTTTTCTCAACTTCTTATTTTAAGTTTATACAACAAAAAGTTGAGAATCTCCTACAAAAATTAGTTGAGAGAACCCAAAAATCTGCTGAAGCTGGTTGCCTTAAAATTTTAAATTGGCTCAACTTTTTTTTTTTTTTTTTTTACAGTGTACAAGGTTAAAGGGATAGTTCACCCAAAAATGAAAATTCTGTCATTAATTACTCACCCTCATGTTCTTCCAAACCTGTAAGACCTTTGTTCATTTTTCGAACACAAATTAAGAAATTTTTGATGGAATCCGAGAGCTTTCTGACCCTGCATAGACAGCAAGGGAACTACCACGATCAAGGTCCAGAAAGGTATTAAGGACATCATAAAAATAGTCCATGTGACAGCAGTGGTTCAACCTTAATTTTATGAAGCTACGAGAATACTTTTTGTGCACAAAGAAAACAAAAATAACGACATTATTTAACAATTTCTTCTTTTCTGTGTCAGTATCCGCTGCATGTTCACGATCTTGGGAATGTGTGTCAGACACATCCTGATAAGACTGATAAGTATATAAATTCCAAACTTGAAATGATGTGAAATTGGCAGATCTACAATTTCAATAGAGTGCTGCAACAATGACACATTTTTTGTAGACAAACTGACTTTAGCATCGCCTCGATTCCCTTGACTAAAACCCAATAGGATTTTTCCATTGGCTTTTGGATGACCAAACCAAAGTTTATGATGATGTTCATCATGATATATACATATATTTTCTTTCCAATTGAACAACTTTTGGAGCCTAAATACAATTGCCTGTCTTCGATTGCATGACTTCAAAGTCACCACCATAGACCTTTAGTCAGGTTAGATGCCATATTTGAATTGAATGTAAATGAAAACGAAGCTGTGAGGGATAGACTGCGGTCTTGACAATGGCATGCTCTGTACAAAGGTTGGACCTCTCAATTTTCAATCTGTTTTATGGAGTTTTTGTCTATTGAATGTTTGTTTCAGGATGATGTTTTGTCAGCTGAACAATCGGTATGTTGTTAAACAACAGTGCAATCCATTGAACACGCTGTACTTCTATTCTCCACAACTTTGTTTTTATTCCTGTCAAAAATTAAATATAGTACTAGCCTGAGGTCTATCAAGCTTCAACTACAATTTCAGGCTTTAAAAATGTTTTTTTTTTTTTTTTCCTGAAAGCTTGAGTTAGAATAGTTTGCAGGAGTAACACAACAAGCAAGTTTACCTGTTCGATGTGATGATGTTTAATGTCCCCAACAGCCTCTGTAGTCCCATTTAGCCTCTTCTTAGCGACCACCTTTTTTGAGACAAGCAAATGCTTTAAAAATCACAAAGGGCTATTAGTGATGTGTTTTATGCCTTAGAGTAAAATGTGAAAATATCTTGCAATTGTGTTAACCGCAGACCTTATTATCACCTTACTTTTAACCTAAAAACCCATCGACTTTTGGACGTTGGAACTGAAAAAATGCAAAATTATTTTCTGGTTTTGGCCTCTATGGTGGTTATATTTCCAATCAGTCATTGATCAGTGATTGATGTTGGTCAACCACCTTGACAAAGCCTCTTAACTGCTAATGAAAAGTCTCTCAGAAGTGAAGTAATGTGTTTCGGTGCTTTGGGGAATGGGGGGAAGACTCTTGGTCAAGGCTGAGTGAGAGGGGAGCAGATGTTAGCGTGCGGCTCATGCCCGATTCTCCCGGGGGAAGGCAGGAGTGTAGAGACCGGAGGTGTGAGTCGGACAGCGCCTAGGGTAATTACACTAATTGACACTTCACCCCACACGTACACACCCCCTCCCCGGGGGCCAATCAGAAGGCTACCTTTGAGAGCAGGGGACAGGCCTGACACAGGTGCTGCCTGCCTTTGTATTACGGCCGTAATTGCAGCGGTGATATTTGTCTGCGTGTGTTTCTCGCACAGACACGCATTCTCTGAAGCCCATTAAGCCTACAGGTCCTATTGAGAACAGCGTTCCTTTGAAACCATCAGGGTCCCTGTGCACTACGCAGGGGTGCGGGATGCTGTCCAACACAAATAATGAGAGGACACATGACCGCTTCTGTGGAAATGGCAACCCTCAGGGACCTGTGCGTGTGCGTGTGTGCGTGTGTGCGTGTGTGTGTGTGTGTGTGTGTGTGTGTGTGTGTGTGTGTTTTATGGTGGGATTGCCCGTCTGTCACATATTTTTCCATGCATTATGTTGTAATAACCATGCATGGGCGAATAATTAATTAAAACTATTTTATATTCAGTGCTAAGATGAGGCTGTGAAGACAGTTCTTAATTGAAGAAGATGATGTAAACGGAGTTACTCGAGAGCAAATATAAGTTTTAAAGCTGAATCATAACTGAATGTAAATCAACTGTAAAATGTGTTTTTTTTGGACATGTGTGTTAGTGTAATGTTATAGTACCATGGTTTTCTGTGAGTCATCTTGAAGTAACATGTAAACATCATGGTCCACGTATATGGTAATTCAGTGTATCTCACAAAACCTGTCAAAAACATATCAGGGTTGGTTTCACCCCAAAATTAAATCAAGGACATTCTAAATATATTTTCTGCATTTTGCATTAATAAAATAATGTATCTTGTAAAGAACTTCCAACTGTAAAAACAAATCCTTTTGTCATTTGCCTTTTTCATTTGCCTTAAAGTGTCCAGTCTAAGGAGTACCGGGATGTTCATAGACAGGTGACTGCAGTAGTGGAGCAGCACCAGAAGGATTTGATCCCTGGAATGCCACAGCTCAACATGTGTGACCTGGCTGTCATGGTGAGATGATTATTGCTTGATTGATACTGTCACTTGAGAGTGTTTGCTTCGGTTTTAACAGATCTAATTTAACCTTTGACTTTAATTTTTCCATTGGACGTCATCATATGAAATGAACACTCAGGCAGGCATCTTTTGATTTCAAACCTTCTATTAATAAATTTCTAAAATCAAATAAAATGGTGCAATAGTCCTAAACCTGTCAAGCTGCAGCCTTTTTTCATGTTCATTTATTTATTTATTTATGATTGATTGATGTTTCGGTATTGTACTGCTAGGCAATTATGTTATACATTTTTACACACAACTGAATATTTTATAACATCTTTACACTGTTTTCATTTCCTTTAGTTTTCAATTAATGCTTAATTTTGCAAGCAATTCTTTCCATTTCACTCTCCTTATTCTCTTAGTCTTAGTTTACTATATTTTATTTTGCTCTACAATTTCATTGTATTTTGTGTACAATGACAATAAAGCATTCTAAATTCTAGATTCTATTTTTTTTGTAATATAAAACCAATATAAATGAGTATATACAAAAAGTATTTTATTTATTCAGTTAGTGTTTTGTTTATTAACAGCCTTTGTAGATTTTTCTGTCACTGCAAAATTGTCTTTATTTTGTGCCATTAATGCGCTGGAAGCTTGTTTAGGGTCACAGTAGACAGGTGTCTTTAACAGCTCGTGGTGCAACAGCGCCCTCACGTGTTCATGTGTGTTTCTCTTCCTCCTCAGAACTGGAGTCCTCCTGGCTGTGAGCGGTTGGGCAAATGTCTTAAACCCCCAGAGTCAAATCCATGGAAGTGTGACTGGCCACATTAATTTAGCTTTCCATAAGAACTTTTATCAAGACATCTCTCACAATCAGATACAATTTGAAGGATCATTTCAAATGATTTTCTGTATTGTTACTTTTAGCGTTTTAAGTGTTTAATGTATTGTTGTACACAGAAAAGGGAAACAAAATCGGATTTTGATATTATTGAGAAGCAGTGATTTAGCGTAGTTCTCATTTTAGAATATTCTGTGTTTATGAGTATTGTTAAAAAAAACAGCATACTGACAGCCGCCTGGTACTCGATAGACCTCAGTTACTGACGGACAGACAGAAACAAAATGACCAAAAACACACCATAATCATGCATATTTATGTTAGCTAAAACATAAATTAGACTATACATGATTGTGAATTTGTTCATCAAGTGAAACCATTAATTATACTGTATAATTTGACTTGTACAGTGCTTTTAAATCCGTATCAACTCTTTCTTATTTTTTGTTTTTCTCAAGGGGCAGTAAAATATATTTAAAACTATTTTTAAAGCATTTGACAGAAAATATTTATATAAAAATTCTCCATATATTTTAAAGCAAAGTAATTGCTTGGTCTCCTGTGTAGAATAGCTCTGTTTGTTTTCTCCACTACAGAATCCTCTGGGATTTTGTCCTTTGGTGGTTGCATGTCGGCGCTCTCCTCCTCTTTTATTATGGATACAATGAGACTTTTACTATATATTCGTATTATAGTAAACTATAGTAACTATAGTAAATTATTTGTATCATTATTATATTTATTATAAGTGTGTGGGAATAATAATAATAATACAATGTAAACAATCTTTTACATTTTAAAGTGTTTTAATACATTTTAAAATGTTATGTTTTTATTGCTGAAAACAATAATGTACAGAGCAGTACAAAGTACAAAATATTAACAGCGGTGACACTTGAAAAGGCAACGACAAAAGTAAAACAAAGTAAAAATAAATAAATAAAATAATAAATAAATAAATAAATACAATAGAGGACCGTTATATTACATAAGATTCATTACACAAAAATATTAAATGCAGAGCAAACTCTAACAGTCTTTATAGCTTTGTTATTAGTAGATACCGAAATCACATTCAAACAACTCTCCGTTTCTTTTTTTTTCCAAAAATTTTTTTTTTTTTTTTTTTTTTTAATTAATTAATGAACAGAATGTCAATACAATTCAATTACAATTTACAACAAATACAAAAGAATTTAAAATGCTAGGGGGAGATTTAACAATATCTTAGTAATACATTAAAAAAATGCACAAACTTGCACAATTCGAACAGCTTTTTGTTTCTTTGAGGGCAATATGGACTCAACATAATGCTTCACTTCATTTTTAAATGCTATAAAACATGGATTTTTTTCCCTGAAAATTTACATTTATGAATATGAAATCTTGCCATTAAAATAAAATAAAAAAAAGAATATATATATATATATATATATATATATATATATATATAAAACTCCATTTAAAAGACCATAATTTTGATGACGTAAAAGTCATGTGGTGAGGAAGCGTGTGCTATTGGTTGGCCTGAGCACGTGGACAACTTCCCGTCTCAGTCCGAAATATTCACCCCGTGTGTGGTCATGGCAGAGAAACTGGATCTTATCTCTAAGTGCATTCGAACTTTCCCTGATTTCCCTACAAAAGGGATTCCATTCAAGTGAGTATTTCATATACAATATCATTTAACATGAGCGTTCCGTGGTTAAATGCGGTGCAGATGAGTGGGACAGAGATGTACGGGTTTGGCAGTATTGTTTGCAGCTTCAGAGAGTTTCTGTTTGTTTGCAGGGATATTTGTCCGATCTTGAAGGATCCGAAGGCTCTGGCTGCAGTGATAGATCTGTTTGAGGAGCACGTGAGGCGCACGTACCCTCAGGTGCATCTTATAGTCGGTAAGAGTGCATATATGCGTGTGGCACGTTACAAGGTTCAAAGTTGCAAAACTCCTTATAACCCACGTGGGAGGAAAAAGGATTTTTATTGGATCCGATCCTAATAGAGTCAAATAAGGATAACTGATTAAGTAAAATGGGATTCTTACAGGATTTTATTTGATTGGTAGAGTTCTATTGGATAGTGTGATATTGTGCAATGCATATTGTTCATTTGGAATGACAGAATCACACAAGGATCCTATAGTAGAGGACATTCCTGATAGATTTGCTTTAAATCCCTTGTGATGCCATCCAGGGACATTTTATCCTGCGGGTGATTATAATGGACCTATTTGGGAACTATTCTGCTGCTGCATAGCAACACCCTAGCAACCACCCAGAATACCATAGCAACACCATAGAACATCCAGAACACTCTAGTAACCAAACTGTACACCAGCACCCTAGTAACAATCTGGCAACCAGAACACACTAATGACTGCATCATAGCAACACCCTAGTAACTGCAAGTAGAGTATTGTAATAGTGATGTTTTCTTCATTCTCTCCTAGGACTTGACGCTCGAGGATTTCTATTTGGGCCTCTTTTGGCTCAGAGATTAGGTGTAGGATTTGCTCCAATCAGAAAAAAAGGGAAGCTCCCTGGCCCAACGTTATCAGTAGCTTATAGTCTCGAGTATGCGAAGGTAATTTCAGTTTATAAATGATCCAGTATCACATCTAGTCTATGTGCAGTTAGAATACAAGCCTCTGTTAACCCATTAAAACCTGATCACACATCTGTGTGCATTTACCTTTAAGACGTTTAAGGCGTTTTAGGCCTAAATGGGTTAATTATGTATCGTTTCAGGCCGAGGCAGAGATGCAGGAAGACGCCGTTTCTGTAGGACAGAAGGTGCTGATCATTGACGATTTACTGGCTACTGGAGGTGAGTGAGACTTGAAACCGGTGTACTTAAACTATACCACAGCTGAATTTCTATACAGTGAGTACGATTGCATATTATTCACAAAATGGCAAGCAAGTTGTTTATAAATGATTAATTCTATTTTTTTTTTTTTTTTTACCTTTTAAATTTTCCTCCTAAAAAAGCCTATTGCTTATATATGTAGTGGAATTCTCCTAGGAATGTGGAATTACACACACAGATTAGTAAGTTGTCAGGTGGCTACGATTACAAGGAAAATGTGGAGACCAGACAGCATTTGACCACTGAATTTACGGAAGTTATTTTACTTTTAAGGAGTGTTTTCTCAACATTGCATGCCTCATCGACCCCTGACAAACACATTTGAATTATTATAGAGTGAGTCATTTAATCATGTGTTACCATGTCTGGATTTTGTCTTTCAAACACATTCAAATGCACAAACTGGTGTATTTTATACTTTCATGGAATGCAGTAGATGTGATATTTACTTGTGATTTTAAGGTAATTATTAAGACTACAAGTTAACAAAACATTTGCATATTCACTGTTCTCTGATGCAGATAAACAAATATTTTTAGTAAGTGTTTTATTTTAATTTTACTTTAATTATTAGCTTCTCATCAACTTGCCAACCCTCTGCAGTTACATGCAAAAACCCCAGTTTGGCAAACCTATAATAATGTTTAATGCACTTCATGTTATCGATAGGGAATGGAATATGTTTATTTATTTATATTAAAATGGTACAAGACTATCCTATTCAAATCAAGGTGATAAATGAGTTAGGTCAAAAGTAATCTGTAAGTACTACCTCCAGTTTTCATTATCTAATTTGCAATCAGTAACAGACTAAAGTTTATAACAAATCTACCCAGAACTGTGTATATACATACAAAAATCATTCACCTCAAATGTCTAAACTTTTGAATGCAAGTATATTTTTACACCAAGATTGTTGTTGATTCACAATGCCTAGAGAGCAGCTTAATGTACCAACAGCAACAATCCAAGTTCTTTTTTTCTCATTAGGAACCCTGTATGCGGCGTGTGAGCTGATCAAACAGCAGAAGGCAGAGGTGCTGGGCTGTTTGGTGGTGGTTGAACTGAAGTATCTCAATGGATCTGAGAAGCTGCAATCAACCCCTGTGTTCTCTCTAATACAGTACTGACAGTACTTCTGCTTATGTGACATAGTCTGTTTTATCTTAGCTTTTATCACATCATGGTTTACGGTTCAGGAATATGAAGAAATTCCAATCATGTTTTAATGGTCTTAATTCCACTTTGAGAAATAACCAGAAGCTCAAAAAGAGATGGGCTGCATATGAAATCGCTTGCTAAGTAGGGCCAATCAGCTGCTAAAAAAAAAAGGCATGTTTTATATGGTGTGAATGTAACTTCACCATACTACACTCACTATGTTGTCATTATTGTGATCTTCAGTAATGCTGTTTCGTAAATACTCTCCCTTAGCTTCTTGGGATAGTAAAATGTTTGTTAGAAGTTGCTTCTACGTACTTTTCATCAATTGTCTTATGAATACTCAAGACATGCCACTCTTCTTGCATACTGTTTTTCACCTATTATACAAATGTGATTTCAGATACAGCCACAAAGGCAGCTTGTGTACAGACTCTTAAGCTTCCAGTTTTTGAATATGAAACACTGTTGCTTGCATGAACTTGTTTATTTTAAATGAATCGATGCACATGAACTAGATGAACCTTAAGGTACCAAAGCAGCCAAACTTAGAACTACACTGAACTGCCCTTATACAAATTATTTTTTACATGTCTACATTTATGAACAATTATCGTACTGAGATGCAAAGAGCAGAAATCACAATAAACACAGCAGTTAAAAACAGTCAAGTCTCGCGGTCAAAGTCTCACAAAATGCAAAACTGTCTGAGCAAATTAAAAAGTAATCATGTCATCTCAATGTTAAAATCCATAATAAAATATTGCACATGGTATTTTCTCAGCAGTCTCGTTTGAATTTCCTCAAATGTGTTCCTCTTCCTTCATCTTTTGGTTCAGTTTGTCCAGCACAATGTTCAGATCCATGGCCTTATTCAGCTTCAGGTACATATCTTTCCTGATTTGATGTACTGTCAGCCAAGCAGGTGTTAACTCAGCCAACAGGCGAAGATGTTTCTCCATTTCATCTAAATTAGAAGAATGAGATTTTAAAACTATAAATGAATTTGTTTCTTCATTAGAAAACATTTAGAGAAATTTTACATTGCATAACTTGCTCACCAAAGGATCCAGTAAATGGGTTCAGGCAGCTTATCACAAGACATTAATTGATTACTTGTGGATTGTGATGTTTTTAAATCAGTTGTTTGAACTCATTCTGACGGCACCCATTCACTACAGATGATCCATTAGTGAGCAAGTGACGTAACGCTAAAATTCAAATGACGAAAACCTCATTTTTGGACAAACAGTTCATTTAATGTGAGGAGGACTGTGTGTGGTGTGAAGTTGCTTTTAAATAAAGTCATGAGGTACTCTTAAAAGGCAGCTCACTAGGTTTTGGAACAGCAATAGTGTCAGGAAAACCTGAGGTGGGAAAACCAACAGAAACATCTACTAACCAGAACTGAGAGGAGATCTGTAGCTAGCGATCATGCGGTTGCAGGCGAGCTCCATGATGAGGGCCGGTTTTTTCTCTGCTACAAATACATTTCGCAAGATCCTGGCCAACTCTGGCAGCCGTGACATCATCACCAGGCGCTCCTCCTGCTGTGGGTTCCGTGTCATAGCAGCGTGCAGTTTCTGAGCCTCTTTGGCACGAATCTGAATCACAGAGAAAATATTGGTTAGATTCTTGTAAAAGCACAGCAAAAAAAAAAAAAGAAAAGAAAAAGAAACCGTTTTGACTCACCCTCTCCAGCAGTGATTGAGAAACTCCTTTAAGGGCACTGGGTGTTTCTGTTGGTGTGGCAACAGATTTAGCTGAGGTCTCTGGCTCCTTTGCACATGCAGTTTCTGCTGTTTTCAAGGCCATGTTAGCCAAGGCTTTCTCCATCTAGAAAGATGACAAAAAAAAAAAAAAAAAAAAAAAAAAAAGAG
>JAFVLL020038564.1:0-12403 GCA_021397915.2 Tor tambroides | reverse complement strand
AAAAAAAAAAAAAAAAAAAACAACAAACTTTTAGAACCTTTTATTTTTAAAAATATATAAAGTATCTTTTGTGGAAAGGAAAGGTTCCATGGATGTTAAAGGTTTTTCCATAAATGACAATAAAGACCCTTTTTAAGAATGTAGTTTTTAAATTAAGCAAAATTTAAAATTATGAGGTTTTGGTTAAAGTCAGCATCCCTAACTTGATTAAAATGGTTTTGTGTTTTCATTTCATTTATGTCGACTAGTATATACCCAAGGGCGCATTTCTAGGATTTGACAGCATCTGGGACATAGACCAAAACATCAGGGGCGATATTCCCTCCCAAGGATTTTTGTTTTACATTTTTTAATAAAGAAACATACTCTCCACAAGTACAGTATGCAGAAACAGATGTCAGTACTTGGCCAAGCGTGCACTGTACATACTAGCAAGAAACCTCAAGAGGGCGATAGAGTAATGGCCCTAAATGTGGTATTGTTCAGGTAGGCTGCTATAAATATGCTTATAAAAATTGCAATGAAAGTAGTTGAAGGAGCTGACAGTGTTGGCACATATGTTACTGCATAGAGTTCATTTCAGGTCCACATCTATGAGAACAGTCCCCAAGAATTTTAAAATCACATCAAGGGTCACTAGATAAACTTAAATCTAGTTCTTCAGTAATTAAGTATTTTAACAAATAACATGGATGGTTCATAATAAGATTTTGCCAGGGCCAGTGCCCTTGTCTCACCCCTAAACTGGCCTATTCTGGGTCAAAAATATTTAGGGAAATGCTTGTATAATTTAAATTTTTACGCAATACCTCCCACTAGTTCCAGACCAAAACATTCAGGATTGAAAACATTGATCCCTAAAACGCTGCCCCTAGTGACTCTCATGAATATAACTTATCAATGTATTCCTTCTTCCTGTACTTATTGTGCTTACATTCCTTTTCCAAGACTATATATATATATATATATATATATATATATATATATATATTCATTTATTAATTAATTTCTTTCTTCACAAAAAGAAATGTGTACTGTATATAGTCCATTGTTTTTGCTTATGTATTTCTAGCATATATTTATTTACATACAAAATATTTAGTTTTACCATGGTTATTTTATTAATTTATTAATTGTTTTATATTTTATCAATAAAATGCATCAGCTTGGGCTCCCCAAATTGATTTTAATAAAGGCCAGCTCATAATGATGTGGCTCATTTCAGTCAAGCAAAGCAATTCAAAGCTATCAGATAATGCTGACTAGAACATTTGTACAACCCTAAAGGTGATGTTTGTAACGTTCACATGATGTTAAGTTGCATGATCCTCAAACAATAAACAAAATTGTAATTTCTGAGGGCACAAACGTCATAGCATTTGAACGATTCAACGATTTGAGCATTTTTACATCATTTGCTTATAAAACAATACAGGCGTTCTCTAGATCACAAACAACTCAGGGACAGATAAGCCATGCTAACCTGTTTCTGTCTCCAGCTTAGAAACCTTTCCTCCCATCAGATGCACTGGACAAAACTCCAGCCGTCTTAAAAAGAGATTGGCGATCCCTGATTGGCCACATGGAATCAGCAGATAGAATTGCATCAGACTCTGAGCATTAAAAGATAAAGCAAGATTAACAGTGCAGCACCAATTAGTGCTGAGTGAATGTGGAGTTATATAATTTCATCCTGTAAAAGTGGCCAGGGCCTCTAAATTCACACTAATGCGAGGGAAAAAATCTATAAGCTGATTTTTAAAAACAAAAATGATTGTTCAGCCTTTGAATAACACACAGTTTTTGCCAAAGAGTGAATAAATGATCTTATTTCAGAAAAATAGTAATGCATTGCATATTATACAATCAAATCCATATACAGTTACTGCACTAAATTGTCAATGTAATCTATGTTACGGTTTCATGTAATGAGGCCAGCCAAGTGCATCTTAGTGTTCATTAAATAGACAACTGTTTACCTGTGTGATAATGTCATTATCCTGACCCAGACGTTACCTTTGAAAGCTTGACCTTATTTTCCTCATGCTGTGACGACAGGACCATAATCCAAAGAGAATATATTTCGACTCTTTTTAATATTTTATTGCTTAAAATCAGTGCTGTGCAACGATTAATCGCATCCAAAATAAACGTTTTTGTGTACATAATATATGTGTGTCTACTGTGTATATTTATTATGTATATATAAATACACATGCATGTATATATTTAAGAAAAATATGTTTATATATTTATATAAATTTATATACAAATTATATGAATATAAATATATGCATGTTAATACATGTAAATATTTTCAAAATATATACTGTACGTGTGTGTCTTTATATATATACATAATAAATATACACAGTACACACACATATATTATATAAACAAAAACTTTTATTTTGGATGCGATTAATCGTGATTAATCATTGCCCAGTGCTACAAAATGTTTTCAGCAAAACATTGAGACTAAATAAACTAGATAATTGTGGAACAAAGGCTAAATTTCCAATCAATATACAGTGCTTAAGCATTTTGTCTTATGATTCACTTTCCTTACTTGTTTTTACCCAAAAATTAATATAAATATCATCTGTCATCACCCTTACAAATCTGTATGAAACACACATTTTAAAAAATGTTTCAACTGTTTTTGTCCATGCAATTAAAGTCAATGTAAAATCCAAAACAATACTGGATCCTATTGACTTTCATTGTGTGGATAAAAGAGAAAAAAACACACCCATTTTTCAAAATATGTTCCATAGATATATGTAGTATGGGTGAGATTTGGGTGTGAACCTACCCCTTAAAGTCATGATAAAGCTGTGTACTGTATTTAGAGAGATTTGATATCCTCTCCGACATTTTCAATTATTGATTTTTGTCTGTGATTGCATTGCTGATGCACTTCAGATAATGCGATTAAAGGTTTATTCAGAGCAAAAGCCTCTTATGTGTTTGCTGTTGTCAAAAACCTAGTAGAGAAAACAGAGTCCCATTTAACAACGGACCTCTTCGTCAAATGAATGGACAAAAGATGGCAGGGACTGTACAAGTTTTTGCCCTGATCGTAGTTGCTTGTCAGGTCCTGCTCGTTGATGCATCATTTCAGCCTGCGCTTGTCTTGGACATGGCTCAAATTCTGCTCGAAAACTACTGCTTCCCAGAGAATCTAGTCGGCATGCAGGAGGCGATCCAACAAGCTATAAGCAGCGGAGAGATCCTACACATCTCTGATCGGAAAACACTGGCAGCTGTACTGACCGCCGGCGTTCAAGGTGCACTCAATGACCCCAGACTGACCGTGTCTTACGAGCCTAATTATACTCCGATCACGCCACCTGAGCTTCAGGCGCTGCCCACGGAACAGCTGATACGGCTAATCAGGAATACTGTTAAACTGGAGGTGATGGATAACAACGTCGGTTACCTGAGGATTGACCGTATTATAGGTCAGGAGACTGCGGCAAAACTGGGACGCCTTGTTCACGATAACATCTGGAAGAAGGTTGCCCATACATCAGCGATGATCTTTGATCTGCGTTTCAGCACAGCAGGAGAGATCTCCGGTGTGCCATACATTATTTCATATTTTTCTGACTCTGAACCTCTTTTGCATGTAGACACAATCTATGAACGACCCACCAATACTACAAAGGAGTTATGGACAATGCCGAGTCTCCTAGGTGACCGATACGGGAAAAGAAAAGAGCTGATTGTTTTAATAAGCAAGCGCACCATGGGTGCGGCAGAAGCTGTTGCCTACATCTTAAAACATCTAAAAAGAGCCATCGTTGTTGGAGAACGGTCGGCCGGTGGGTCGGTTAAGGTTGAAAAGTTAAGTGTTGGAGATTCTGGGTTTTATATAACAGTCCCTGTTGCTAGATCTGTGAACCCCGTCACAGGAGAGAGTTGGGAGGTGACTGGGGTGTCTCCATCCGTTAACATTAACCCAAAAGAAGCAATCGCCAAAGCCAAATCCCTCATCGCCGTCAGGAAATCAATACTGAAAGCGGTTCAAAGAGTGTCAGATATCATTAAACGATTTTATGCGTTTAAAGATAAAATCCCAGCTTTGTTAAATCATTTTGCTAAAACTGACTTTTTCACAGTGATTTCTGAAGAGGATTTGGCAGCTAAACTTAATTACGAGCTGCAGTCGGTCTTTGAAGACCCTCGTTTAAATATCAAGACTTTGCAAGGATCGTCAGACAAGGAGCAAGAACTGGATACAACACCCACAACCCCTTCATCTTTTGATAATGCTTTATTCAAGTTGGAAATTCTATCAGGAAGCATTGGATATCTGCGTTTTGACAGATTCCCGACACCTACCGTTTTGATAGAACTTGAGGATCGAATCAAAGAGAAGGTTTGGCAACCAGTCAAAGACACAGAGAACCTGATTATCGATCTGCGCTATAACACCGGCGGATCCACCGAGGCCTTGCCCATTCTGCTTTCCTACATGTTCGACGCCTCATCAAACACCCACCTCTTTTCAATCTACGACAGCATCCAGAACGAGACCGTTGATTTTCACACCCTCCATAAGATCAGTGGCCCTTCCTATGGTTCCAGAAAGGGTATTTATGTTTTGACAAGCTATTACACAGCTGAAGCTGGAGAAGAGTTTGCTTACCTCGTGCAGTCCTTGCACCGAGGCACTGTTGTAGGGGAAATCACTTCTGGAATGCTTCTTCACTCCAGGACTTTTCCAGTTGAAGAAACAAGCCTCGGCATAACCGTCCCTGTTATAAATTTCATCGATATCCATGGGGAATGCTGGCTTGGAGGCGGAGTAGTTCCTGATGCCATCGTGCTTGCTGAAGACGCAGTCGAGCGAGCTCATGAAATCATTGCATTTCACAAGGATATTCCAGCTTTGGTGCAAGAAGCTGGAGATCTCTTGGAAAAACATTACACTGTAGCTGAGGTTGCAGCTAAAGCGAGTAAACTCTTACAGTCCAAACTAACCGAAGGACTTTATCGCTCAGTTGTTGACTATGAATCTCTTGCATCTCAACTCACCGCAGATCTCCAAGAGACTTCGGGTGATCACAGACTGCATATTTTTAACTGTGAAACTGAACCAGAATCCCTTCACAATGTTCCCAAAATCCCTTCTCCTGAAGAGGTAGGGTTTATTATCGATGCCCTATTCAAAGTAGAGGTACTTTCTGGAAATATTGGCTATTTGAGATTCGATATGATGGAGGACATAAAGGTTCTGCAAGCAATTGGGCCCCAGCTCGTCAAAGTTGTATGGAACAAGCTGGTGAACACAGACATGCTCATAATTGATCTGAGATATAACACAGGCGGCTATTCCACAGCTATTCCACTACTTTGCACCTATTTCTTTGATGCACAACCCTTGAAACACCTTTACACTGTTTTTGATCACTCCAAAGGAAATGCAACAAAGGTTATGACCCTTCCTGAAGTACTAGGACAAAGGTACGGCTCTCAGAAAGACATCTATATCCTAACGAGTCACATGACTGGATCAGCTGCTGAAGCGTTCACGAGAACAATGAAAGACCTGGAAAGAGCCACAGTTATTGGAGAGCCCACTATCGGAGGTGCGCTCTCAAGTGGAACGTACCAAATTGGGAATAGCATCCTGTATGCTTCCATTCCCAACCGAGCAGTTTTGAGTGCATTTACTGGAAAAGCATGGAGTGTGTCTGGTGTTGAACCACATATAGCAGCTCAAGCAAGTGATGCACTTAATGTTGCCCAGAAAATAATTCATGCAAAGCACCAAAAGAAAAAATCAGGGAAATAGTACTATAGGCCTCATTATGCATCTCTTTTCACAGTAAAACTTCATGAACAATTTAAACTAAATAATAGAAATAAAATAAATAACATGAATGTTTTATGTCTGGCATGTTTATATAATCGTTTAGCAATAATAATTTTTGAAAATGAAAAATGTGCTTTTGATGCTGTGCTTGTTTGCATACTCAAACTAATGTAACAAACAATAAAATAAAACAGAAGACATCAGTAAATGTTTCTTTTACGTACCTTTTTCTGCTGTAGCCAAAAAATTCATTTATCAAAGTACAAAAAAATGCGTTAATATAAGCGCTAGACATTTAACTTTTTGTAACATATACACTACCAGTCAAAAGTTTTTGAACAGTAAGATTTTTAATGTTTTTTTAAAGACGTCTCTTCTGCTCACCAAGCCTGCATTTATTTGATCAAAAATACAGCAAAAACAGTAAAATTTTGAAATATTTTTACTATTTAAAATTACTGCTTTGTATTTGAATATATTTAAAAATGTAATTTATTCCTGATTTCAAAGCTGTATTTTCAGCATCATTACTCCAGTCTTCAGTGTCACATGATCTTCAGAAATCATTCTAATATGCTGATTTGCTGCTCAAGAAACATTTCTGATTATTATTATTATTATTATCATCAATATTTAAAACAGTTGAGTACATTTTTTCAGGATTCTTTGATGAATAGAAAGATCCAAAGATCAGCATTTGTCTGAAATAAAAAGCTTTTGTAACATTATACCATTCAAAAGCTTGGAGTCAGTATATATTTTTTTTTTTTTTTTGGGGGGGGGGGGGTATATAATATTATATAAATTAATACTTTTATTTACCAAGGATGCATTACATTGATCAAAAATGATGATAAAGACATTTATAATCTTACAAAAGATTTCTATTTCAGATAAATGCTGTTCTTCTGAACTTTCTATTCATCAAAGAAACCTGAAAAAATCTACTCAGCTGTTTTCAACATAATAATAATAATAATAATAATAATAATATTAGAATGATTTCTGAAGGATCATGTGACTGGAGTAATGATGCTACAAATTAAGTTTTGAAATCACAGGAATAAATTACATTTTAAAATATATTCAAATACAAACAGTTATTTCAAATAGTAAAAATATTTCACAATTTTACTGCTTTTGCTGTATTTTTTTGGATCAAATAAATGCAGGCTTGGTGAGCAGAAGAGACGTCTTTAAAAAATATTTCTTAAAAAACATCTTACTGTTCAAAAACCTTTGACTGGTAGTGTATGTAACATACATATTTAGCTTGTTATTGTCTAACTGAAGAACTTTGGCTAATGAGATTAAGGTTTTATTGTGAGGAAAAGCTTCTTATGCGCGTGTTAACAGAAACCTGACGGTCGAAGCAGACTCAGTTGACAAACCTCCCCGCAGAAGGACAGTTCAGCTGCGCCATATATTTAGCAGCAATCCAAAATGCCTCAAGCTCTGCGTCTACTAGCATCGCTGCTGATCTTCAGCAATGTGGCTCGCTGTGATTTCTCTCCCACAATTATTGCAGATATGGCAAAAATTCTGATGGACAACTACTGCTCTCCACAAAAACTCGCCGGCATGGAAGAGGCAATTGACGCTGCAAGCAGTAACACGGAGATCCTCGGCATTTCAGATCATGCCTCCCTCGCCAGTGTTCTGACTGATGGGGTTAAACAAACTCTTTTTGATTCCAGAGTGCAAGTCACATACGAGCCAGGTTTCATAGCTGTTGCACCCCCAGCCATGCCTGATATCCCACCGGAGCAGCTGGCCGAAATGATCAAAGGCACTGTCAAAGTTGAGGTCCTGGATGGTAACATTGGCTACTTGAAGATCCAACACATCATTGGAGAGGAGATGGCTCAGAAAGTTGGGCCTGT
The DNA here is from genome assembly GCA_021397915.2 of Tor tambroides. NCBI lineage: Eukaryota > Metazoa > Chordata > Actinopteri > Cypriniformes > Cyprinidae > Tor > Tor tambroides. The sequence goes on along the minus strand of JAFVLL020038564.1, from coordinate 4,696 downwards.
TTTGCTGGAGTACATCTGGGACAAAATCTTCCCAACATCCGCCATGATTCTTGACTTCCGCAGTGCAGTCACTGGTGAGCTGTCTGGAATCCCATACATTGTGTCCTACTACACCGATCCTGAGCCTCTTATCCACATTGATTCTGTGTATGATCGCACCTCCGATGTCACCATAGAGCTGTGGTCCATGCCGACTCTATTGGGAAAGAGGTATGGCACCTCCAAACCCTTGATCATTCTGACAAGCAAGAATACTCTCGGGGTTGCAGAAGATGTTGCATATTGTCTTAAAAACCTTAAAAGAGCCACCATCGTTGGGGAGAACACAGCTGGGGGAAGTATAAAAATCAACAAAATCAAGGTAGGTGACACTGACTTCTATGTGACTGTGCCAGTTGCTAAGTCTATTAACCCCATCACTGGCAAGAGCTGGGAGGTCAATGGAGTGGCACCAGATGTTGAAGTTGCTGCAGAAGATGCCCTTGACGCTGCAATTGCAATCATTAAACTCCGTGCCGAAATCCCAGAGTTGGTTCAAGCGGCATCCACACTGGTTGCAGACAACTATGCATTTCCGAGCATCGGAGATGATGTTGCTGAAAAGCTGGGAGCTGTTGTGGCTAGTGGGGAATACAACCTGATCTCCACAAAGGAAGAACTGGAAGCCAAACTCTCTGCTGACCTCCTAAAACTGTCAGGAGACAAGTGTCTGAAGGCCACCAGCAATATCCCTGCACCTCCTCCAACGGTAAGTCTTGAGAGAAAATCGTAGACATATGTTGGTTGTTGAGGCAAAATGATGAATGAAACTGTCCTTTAAATTCCAGAATCCCACTCCTGAGATGTTCATCGAGCTCATCAAAGTTTCATTCCACACTGATGTATTTGAAAACAACATTGGTTACCTTCGCTTTGACATGTTTGGAGATTTCGAACATGTTGCTAAGATCATTGCGGAGCACGTCTGGAACAAAGTGGTTGATACTGACGCGCTGATCGTTGATTTGAGGTGATTATTCTATTGTGTTTGTCGCTCTAATATGTACAAATTCCAGCAGTTTTAGTCCATAATGTGATATGACGGTCTATATTTTAAGGAACAATGTTGGTGGGTCCACCTCCTCCATTGCTGGCTTTTGCTCGTACTTCTTTGACGGTGACAAGCAGATTGTGCTAGACCACGTGTACGACAGACCCTCCAATACCACAAGAGATCTTCTGACCCTTACACAACTTACAGGTACATTACTAAAATTACAAGTTTTCCTATTTTTGTCACCTAACATGTTTATCATTTTACTTTAGATTGTTGGATCTATACCCAAAAAGTGCAGTGTCCTATACAGTATGTCATATATTTGGTGGCCAAAATGATTAGAACACTAGTATCTTCACCAGATAAAAATGGTTTGAAGTCAGTTATTTGTATCTTTTGCTGTAGTGTGTCACTAGGAAATATCTTTCTAAACATTCATTTAGCCATTAACTGTAATAATCCAGTAAGATGTTTGAGATCTGATCTGATCATGATCCAGTCTGTCTGGAATGACATGAAGAAACAGAACAAACTGAGACAGACTAAATCCAGAAGAACTGTGTCTCCAAGACGCTTCAAGAAAGCTCCCTGCAAAGCTCCTGAAAAACTCTGCGCAAGTGCACTGAGGACAAAAGCAGCTTTAAACACAAAGGATGCTCACACCAAATGTTGATTTCATTAATAGAAGTTAATTGATAAAGAAAATCTATTTTTGACAGCATCCTCATTTTACGGCATTTTTACACAAGTGCCTAAAACTTTGTTTTAACAGTTCTGTAGCTTTGCAGGTAGGTTTCTTGAAGCGTCTTGGAGACACAGTTCTTCTGGATTTAGTCTGTCTCAGTTTGTTCTGTTTCTTCATGTCATTCCAGACAGACTGGATGATGATCAGATCAGATCTCAAAAATCTCACTGGATTATTACAATTAATGGCTAAATGAATGTTTAGAAAGATATTTCCTACTGACACACGACAGCAAAAGATACAAATAACTGACTTAAAACCATTTTTTCTTGAAAATACCAGTGTTTGGACACCACTGTATAATACTGCAAAATTAACAGTGCATTTCTACTCTTTCTAGGCAGGAGATACGGCAGTAAAAAGAGTGTGATAGTCCTCACCAGTGGTGCGACCGCTGGTGCCGCTGAGGAGTTCGTTTTTATCATGAAGAGGCTGGGACGTGCGATGATTATCGGTGAGACAACCCGCGGAGGTTGTCACCCCCCAGAGATCTTCAGTGTTGGCGAAAGCGACATCTTTCTGTCTATTCCAATCAGCCATTCAGACACTGCTCAGGGCCCTTCCTGGGAGGGTGCTGGCATCGCCCCTCATATTCCAGTGCCCGCGGATGCCGCCCTCGACACAGCGAAGGGCATCCTCTATAAGCATATTTCTGGCCAAAAATAAGTTATTCTTCTAGGCCTGGTATGAAAGCCAAATGATTTTGAAAATTAGTTATTTAGCAGGATGACATGTTGTGAAGATGCTGTCTTAATCTGTGTAGATCTTTAAGGTAATTTTTAGGAAGTACCCTTTCTATTCCTTTTTTTTCTGTATTATTTCTAACCCAAAGCATGCATCCTCTTCAGCACTCTCTTGGTGGAGGAGAATGCATTCAATGCTCTCAAAGTGATATTCAGATTAAGCTTGTTCTGAGCTTGAATATATGTGTTGGGTTCTTTGTGAACTAGTTTCCTTTGTGCAGATTAAAATTGGTTTATGCTTGTGTATACACATGCATATTAACAAACTGAAAAATTGTCTTGTTTCAAAAGCAACTTGAATCTTTTTCAGTATAACTGGGGAAAATTACGACTTTGGCGTTATATTGAAATATCCACCTGGAAACTATTCTAATTATAATGCGCTTTAAAGATTAAATCGAAAATTCCTTACAGCTGAGGTAAAACGGGTTTAACAAACATAAACCAATTCCAGACATACTTATGTATCAGCCTCTTGTGATTTTTCAAGATTATTTTGATCAGATTATTTACCTCGATTTATCCGCGTGCGATCTCAACAAAAATCACAGTTATAACATAAACACACTCATCCACACACACACAACCAAAACAATGCAAATATTTAGTAAATCAAAAATCCACTTTTTGCTCACCTGAGGTCATTACAAAACTATTTTTATACACGTGTTTATTTTTCAGAAATTAGCAGCAAAGAACCAGAAGATGGCAGCACATCTTCTCTATCAGTTTGGCCAAAGCGGGCTGTCAAGCACATCCACTGCCATACAAAAATTACAATTATGTAGCACCTGTTGACAACAGATTTTACTGGATGATAAATACTATCCTCAATACACTAATGGCACGTGTCAAAGGTAGAGGTCCAGCAATCCTTAAATGACCAGTGGTTGTTGCTGGTTATAAGTTAGGTGTGTTTTGAGCACAGTCAAGCTGGTTTTGGTCGGTCAGTCATACGTTGCTCTCCCTTATGAAAATTAAGCATGGTTTTATTATAGTAAAAGTGTAGTAACCATGTTTTTTTGTTTGTTTGTTTTTTTTGCATATTGCCATTGGTATTACCACAGTTTTACTACAAATACCATAAACTATGGTTAATTTGTGGTTAGCATTGTTGAACCAGTTTTTTGGTTTTATTTGCAGTAAAACCATGGTTAATTTTCGTAAGGGCAACTGGTCAAGACGAGCTAATATCCAGCATAACCAATGTCAGTGATATACCAGCATCTAACCTGCTAAATTAAAAATATTGGCAATTACCCATCTAAGCAGCTTTTCTTCAAAAAATTATGACATTAAGGTTAAGAAATTCATATATGAATTTTAGTCATTCAGTCATTTGAGAATCCAGATGTAAACATAGTTCTGTACAAATTAGCCTATCTATTTACACTTTTTTCTATTAGTATTACCACAGTATTACCTTGCATTTCGGTTTTATACAGGCTTCAGCAGATGGTGGTGTGGTGTTTCATTCATGTTTTATTAACAAATCTTTAACAGTTTTTCTCAATAGTTTTGACACATTTCTCCAAACTCAGGTCACTGTTCTCAAAACAGTTAACACATGAGCTAAACACTTTATAATTGTCCTAAACAGATTGTACGTTCATACAAATTACAAATCATGCAAATCATTTTCTCAAAACACTGTGCACAAAACTCTCAAATGTTTTCACAATAGTTAATACAACCAACCAATACTTTAAAATATCTGAAAAAAGGTTTTACACAAATCACAAACATTTATGCGTTGTCCAAACACAACAAACAAAACTCTGTCATTTGTCATTCTATCAAATGAACATAATATATGTTCAATTGGTCCTAAACTGATAACTACTCGGTTAATCATACACGCAACACAGAAAATGCAGTTTTCCTAATCATTTAGACATTTATCATAATTGCTTCAGAGTAATAATAAAAGGGAAAGTATACAAAGAGCAAGAATGAATATGCAAATAATAATAATAATAAAATAAATAAAAATAAAAGAGGTGCAGGTCTATAAGGTGGTGGAGTTGGTAGAGAAAGGGGTGTAATGAGAGAGAAGAAGAAGAGTGGAACAAGTAGAAAGAGATGAGCAGAGAGGAAGACGTGAGAAAAGAGGAGAGGAGAAGGAGAGGCAGAAGAGATGAGCAGAGAGGAAGACGTGAGAAAAGAGGAGAG
>JAFVLL020038563.1:0-15911 GCA_021397915.2 Tor tambroides | reverse complement strand
GTGCATCTGCCCCCATCCAACCTGACAGAGCTTGAGAGGTGAAGAGGTGAGGAGAAGAATGGCAGATAATTGCCAAATGCTGATGTGCAAAGCTTTTCGCATCAAACAAAAAAAGACTTGAGGCTGTAAAGGTGCTTCAGCTAAGTACTGAGTTAAAGGTATGAACACTTATGCAATGTACTTATTTCAGTTTTTTTATTTTTAATAAATTTACAAAGTTGTGACAATTCTGTTTTTGCTTTGTCATTATGGTGTATGGAGTGTAGATTGATGTGGGGGTGTATTGTGTGGTCTATCTTAGACTGGCAGGGTTATTATGACTAGCGGTGAGGTGGGTGTTTGCAACCTTTGATCATTACTGGCTTAAATTAGGTATTATTTCAAGCACATGACTTCACTGGCAGTCTGCACGTGAGACTTGCTCCGAGTCAGTCTCACTCATACGTGCCCACATCTACACAAACGTACACACACACACAGCATGGGTGTTTATCCACACGCTGAAGGACAGCAACAACTGCAGCTCGATAGGGGAAGTCCCTGTCTTTCTGTGGCCATTACACCACAGGCACGATCAAACTGAGATAATGGCAGCCAGTCTGTAGGATTGAAGCTACCGCACTGATGACAGATTGATGCATCATACCAGATATCTGAAACAAACTGATACCTCTCCGTTATTCTCCAACATTCGTACATGCCTTAAACAGTGCACATCCTCAAGCTTCATCAATCTGTGCTGCAGGCTAAAGTTGTCATGAATAAAAGATGAGGTAGATGGACCCTGTGTCTCTCTATCTATTCAATCAACACGTAGTTCGCAGTCACAACAGAAAGAGAGACAGTAAATAAGACTGTAGTGTTTCAAGATCTGCCTTTAAAAACAAAGTGGAATAAAAACAACCAGTGACTTGTTGCTTTAGTATAATAGTAACATAATGTAGCAAAATCATAAAAGATGTTCAGTAGATCATTAAATGTATTTTTAATAATCAATTATTTTGCATTATGCCTCCTAAGCTGCATTTATTTGATCAAAAATACAGTAAAAACTGAAATTGTGAAATATTACTACAATAACTGTTGTCTATTTTGGTATATTTTAAAATATAATTTATTCCTGTGATGGCAAAGCTGAATTTTCAGCAGCCATTACTCCAGGCTTCAGTGTCACATAATGGCTTTGATGTTCAGGAAACATTTCTTATTATAAATATTGAAAACATTTGTGCTGCTTATATTTTTGTGGAAACCATGACACATCTTTTTAAGCATGCTTTGATGAATAGAAAGTAAAAAACCAGCATTTTTTAAAATGGAAATCTTTTGTAACATTATGAATGTATTTACTGTCACTTTTGAACAATTTAAAACAACCTTTCTGAACAAGAGTATTAATAGTAGTTAAAAAAACATTTGGATGATGGTGTATTACAGCATATCATTTCATTACAGAAAGCATTACCAGACCCTAATTCTTCTAAACATTTTGCAAGAGCATATGGAGGTAAACTGATGTACTGATGAATTATTTTTCTGTCACAAACAATAAAGCCACACATAGATCCTCTTTGAGCCATTTTTTTCTGTAGCATCATTCATTACGGCAAAACAGAATCTCAGTGTTACCATCTTTACATACTTACAGGCACAAAATTAACAGTGTTAAAGTTGGAATAATCTGTTTCATAATATTACATGCATACCACTATCTGTGCGCAAAATGGATTTGAAAATCCATACAAAACTACTTAAACGACCAGAATATATTCAGCTCAGAACTGTTTATTCAATTAGCGTAAGCTTCATGGCTCCTCAGTTAATCAGGGGGTCTGGGGTAAATGTTGTGTTTGCCCCAGTCTCATGAGTGTAGCATCATGGGAAAGCACTCTGTGCGAATCCATTTGATTTTAAAGCTATATGCTAATTAGCAGCGTTTAATTGGAAACAGAGGGAGTGCCATGTGTGGAATCTGACTAGTGGGAATACAAATGGAATATAAAACTAACAATCTTTCCAGTCTAAAATTCTCTTCAAAAAACACAGTTCCAACTCTGAATTCTAATAGGACGAGCTATATTTGAAGTTAAAAGGCAGATAAATGCACTCCTGTGATCGCTATGTTGTTCGAAAGTCGTAAGCAGCCAACAGTTAAGACAATGAACTTCTTGATGTCTTATCCACCTTATTTCGCAATTAAATTAACATGATAAATATCAGTTTGCAATATCAAGCAGCATAACAGACTGTTACAGCTAAAAAAACTAAGTGAATGACACCGGAAACCTCACACATTCAAGTTACAAATGGCCATGTCCACTCTTTGATGTAAGACTGGACATGGCCATTTGTAACTTGATATATACATTTTGCTGTTATTGCCAATTAAAATTAAAAGCACTGAAGAGCTGCATTTTTAAGTAGAGAAATAGGGGGGAAAAGAAAACAAAAAAAAATCAGATCACACTTTATTTTAAGGTTTAATTCTCACCATCAACAAGCCATTAACTACAACCTTTGCCAAAATAAACTCCTAATTTGCTGCTTATTAATAGTTAGTACAGTAGTTGTTTCGTTTCGGTATTGTGTAGAATTAGGGATGTAGAATAAGGTCATGCGGAATATGTGCTTTATAAGTACTAATAAACAGCCAATATGTTAATAATAGGCATGCTAATAAGCAAAGAGTTAATAGTGAGAATTGGTCCCTATACTAAAGTGTTACCAAAAATCACATAATGCATGGTCTCTTGTTGCTTAATGCTTTAGATAATATCTACAGTGAGGGAAAAAATGATTTGATCCCCTGCTTATTTTGTACGTTTGCCCACTGACAAAGAAATGATCAGTCTATAATTTTAATGGTAGGTTTATTTGAACAATGAGAGACAGAATAAAAACAAAAAAATCCAGAAAAACCCATTTCAAAAAAGTTATAAATTGATGTGCATTTTAATAAGTGAAATAAGTATTTGATCCCCTATCAATCAGCAAGATTTCTGGCTCTCAGTTGTCTTTTATACAGGTAAGGAGCTGTATAAAAGACACCTAAAGCTCCCTTTAAGAGAGTGCTCCTAATCTCAGCTTGTTACCTGTAGAAAAGACACCTGTCCATAGAAGCAATCAATCAATCAGATTCCAAACTCTCCACCATAGCCAAGACCAAAGAGCTGTCCAAGGATGTCAGGGACAAGATTGTGGACCTACACAAGGTTGGAATGGGCAACAAGACCATCACCAGTCAGCTTGGTGAGAAGGTGACAACAGTTGGTGCGATTATTCGCAAATGGAAGATACACAAAATAACTGTCAGTCTCCCTCAGTCTGGAGCTCTGTGCAAGATCTCACTTTGTGGAGTTTCAATGATCATGAGAACGGTGAGGAATCAGCCCAGAACTACACAGGAGGATCTTGTCAATGATCTCAAGGCAGCTGGGACCATAGTCACCAAGAAAACAATTGGTAACCCACTACGCCGTGAAGGACTGAAATCCTGCAGTGCCCGCAAGGTCCCCCTGCTCAAGAAAGCCTGTCTGCAGTTTGCCAGTGAACATCTGAATGATTCAGAGCAGAACTGGGTGAAAGTGTTGTGGTCAGATGAGACCAAAATCCAACTCTTTGGCATCAATTAAACTCGCCATGTTTGGAGGAGGAGGAATGCTGCCTATGACCCCAAGAACACCATCCCCACCGTCAAACATGGAGGTGGAAACATTATGCTTTGGGGGTGTTTGTCTGCTAAGGGACAGGACGCACCGCATCAAAGGGACAATGGACGGGGCCATGTACCATCAGGGCCAGGGCATTGAAGCCAACCAGGGCATTAAAAATGGGTCGTGGATGGGTATTCCAGCATGACAATGACCCAAAACACATGGCCAAGGCAACAAAGGAGTGGCTCAAGAAGAAGCACATTAAGGTCCTGGAGTGGCCTAGCCAGTCTCCAGACCTTAATCCCATAGAAAATCTGTGGAGGGAGCTGAAGGTTTGAGTTGCCAAACGTCAGCCTCGAAACCTTAATGACTTGGAGAGGATCTGCAAAGAAGAGTGGGACAAAATCCCTCCTGAGATGTGTGCAAACCTGGTGGCCAACTACAAGAAACATCTGACCTCTGTGATTGCCAACAAGGGTTTTGCCACCAACTAAGTCATGTTTTGCAAAGGGGTCAAATACTTATTTCACTCAGTAAAATGCAAATTAATTTACAACTTTTTTTGAAATGCGTTTTTCTGGATTTTTTGTTGTTATTCTGTCTCTCAACGTTCAAATGAACCTACCATTAAAATTATAGACTGATCATTTCTTTGTCAGTGGGCAAATGTACAAAATCAGCAGGGGATCATATAATTTTTTCCCTCACTGTATAAATCTTAAATGGGACACTAAGGTAAAACACAAACTATTGGTAAAATATTTTGAATAGCAATATCTTTAGGCTACAGGCAGTCACAGAAAAAATGTGTGGGATGGTCAGGCAATCAAACAGCCTCTCCTATATAACCTATACAGTTCATATCGCAAAAGAGGCTTGATGATTGCAGCCTGAAAACAGCCTGAACCTACTCAGGAATTTCATGCTTCTATATAGAGATCTCTGAGTGACAGGTGAAGCCTCGTATAGCAGTGACATGTGTTTCTAAGGATGCATATGTTGGTCTGCAGTCTTCTCAGTTTCATCACAAAGACTTAGCAATGTATTTGTGAAGTTTGCAATAGACGTCTGTAAAGTTATACCACAAGAATATAACAAAAACATAACCAGCACAATTAAAATGCAGAGAATGCCTCAAAGCTTCTCATTGGCTAAACGATATCTCATGCTTTTTTCTTTTTTTGCAATATACAGAGCCAAGTGCTGTCACAAAGACAGGTGTGCTATCTCTATTTCAGTTACATCTATCAGGTACCGCATTTTCTGCATACTATTCCAGAAAAATATTACTTACAGCACCTTTAAACTTATTTCTTGCATCAGTAAATCGTCTAACCCAAAGTCATGATCAACACACCACCATTGCAACAATATTCATCATTTTTCAACCCAGAGAACAGGAGCACAGTATGGAAATGTATTATATATTTCAATTTGTTCCAGAGAGGGAGAGAGAAACACAAAGATGACTCAATCCAAACCAAACCAAACCAAACCAAACATGTGGTCACCCTTCAAGATCCTCAAATCTTTCTTACATCATAAACCTTGGAAAAGATGCCAGTGTGAAAAGGTCCAGACTGAAATACCGCAGGTCTTAAAAATGCAAGCAAGATGAAGAGGTCTCGAGCGAATGTGGGGTGTTTATTTCTCTCTATGGCACCCTGAAGCCCTTTCATGCTCTTTAAAACACTGGTGAGTCAGATGTTTTTATTCTGGAGCCATCTTATATCCTCAACACCCTAGCAAAACTACTGCCTCGAAGCTGTATTAAAAGATTAGGTAAGGCATTTGTGCCATGCTGTAAGTATTCAGATTTATTTCAAAATCAATACACATAACTGCATGAGCATGTTTTGTTTTATCACATCATTAACAAAGCTCTGAGGTCATGCCACCTCTATGCTATAAGCCAGGATGGAATGAGATTACACAGACCATCATTATGGCTTTAATTAGATCAAGGACAAAAGCTCAGAGATACAGTGGCATCATTTTGAGGTTTCAGGGCAAGAAAGGTCAATGAAACTCCAGCCACTTACATAAACGCCACAACAAAACAATAGTATGGCCACTTCACTAAATTATGGAATATTTTATAAAGCTATTGTTGGAACAAGTACACAGAATGACAAAACTGGATTTAGCAAATAATATAATATAATATAATATAATATAATATAATATAATATAATATAATATATGTTAAATCTTTTGATGAATAGCTTTACAAAATGTAATTCTACCTTAATATTAATTTATAAAATATTATTTTCACGCTTGGCTGAACTATACTCTTAATATAGTTCAGCCAAGAGTGAAAATAATATTTTGTACATGAATATAATATAATATAATATAATATAATAAGGGGATAGTTCAGCCAAAAGTGAAAATAATATTTTATAAATTAACCAATATTAATAAGTTATAATTACTTTTTCTAAAGCTATTCAAAAAATAATTTACTAATATTAATTTATTTTACTTAATATAGAGTTCCTCCAAGTTGAAAATGATATTTTATGAATTAATTCATCTAAATTTTAATAGAACTATTGTTCAAAAAGCATCAAAAGGGACAATTTAATTTAGTAAACATAATAATAAAAGTATAAGTTACAGATAGTTTCACTCAAAAGTGAAAACTGTCATTATTCACTCATCCTCATGTCATTGTACATCTGTTTGCTGTTATTCTTTTTCTCAATGGAGCAAAAAAATGTTTTTTTTTAATTTAGAATTTTTTCTAAGATTTAAAAATGATCATTTAAACTGATGAACTATTCCTTTAATTTTCTGTATACAACTTTATGTGAAGATTAAAGCAACAAAAAGCTTCAGCGGTGACACATAAAAGGGCAACACCAGAGGTTTGTTAAAACCACTCACTCGCTAAAGGCCAATGAGAACCTAAGTGCAAGTAAACAAGATGCTTTTAAGAAAATTAAAATCAGTGGATCATCATTAAGTGTTGATGCAAACGCAGTTAAAAAGAAAGGATAACTGTCTCAAAGTGCAGAGGAAATGGGCTTTCTAGTGATGCAGAATGTCGCCAATAGCAGACTGGAAAAGCAGTAACGTTTCAGTGTAGCCTGAGGGATGCTTCAACTCATCAGAATCACTACACAAACCAGAATAAATGCATATTAACTCGTTTATTTCAATGCACTGAATTAGTCTTTTTGCATCCAGTATTGATTCATATCCACCTACGAGCAATGCAACAACACAACCTCTCAGCTGGACAAAGAAAAGCTGGTGATAGGCAGAAAATGAATGACTGAGGGATGAGGATTGTGACAAAATGTACCTCAGCATGTGTGTGCGCACGTACAATTTCGAGTGTGATTGTGCGTAGATGCCCTTTTAAATAAAATCAACTACTGGGGACTGTTATTACTTCCCCTCCATCATCCTCTTTGCAAATGGTGAAATTGCATTTCACCTACCACAAAAGAACAAAACAATATTCAACCGCTCTAGTCATTTTCCATGAGTCATACGTGCTGATGACAAATTAATAACTTTGTCACTCTGCTAGGGTCCATCAGCAAAACAAGAGAAATCCTTTGAAATCCATGCAATTTATCGGGGATTATAATTTCCATTTGGCTTCAAATATAAATGATGTTTGAGACCTTTCATTACACACTCCACTGAGCATTTGTGTGGCCAATTTGACCTCTGGGGCCAATGGAAAGTTGTGCATAGCCAACAGAATGCTCTCCTTTCAATGCAATTATTGCTAAGTGTGTGGGCTGAAGCCAAAACCCACATCTTACCGCTTCACCCCCAAATGCAAACGCAAAGACTTTGAGACTTTCTTTGCATTGCATTGAGAAATCCACTATTTTAACAGCAAAAAGAGCAATACATGTCATATACATACATATGTGTCATATACAAGAATTTCAATTGTGATTTTTAAGCTAATGACTTCGATAATGATACTTTTCAAATAAAAACCAACAGACTCTAAATAAAGAGAAAATAAAGGCTATGTTAGCAACTCTCTTCAACACGATGACGAAGCTGTACATTTTGATGTTTCTCTCTACATCCAGATGTCCTTTTCTCTCTGTACATCTTTTCCATACTGGTTTTTCCACCCCAGCAGTTTGAAACATCCATATTAGAAAAAGCACTCCGTAATGCACAGAGCAATTACAGGTGAAATGTTCCCTGAAGAGACAGAGACAGCAGGCACTTTGCGAGATAACTATTCACTGAGGATGAATATAAGTACTCTCGGTTTGAGTGTCAGCTGAAGCAGACCAGAAATATACATTGCTGTTGCATGTTTACCGATTTAACAGCTAAGGGTGGGTTGCACCAATAAGGAATTACACCGCAAAGGGGTTTGTTTATCCAGGTTTTATTTTAGTTCAAGCCGTGCTGCACCACGTTATTTTGAACATGGCTTAACAAATCAGTCATTAAACCTTCAACCTGTGATTAAATTTGATTGTCTGCCATGATTGATTCACCATAAATGGCAGTAAGGTTACTTGTTCACTCCTTTTTTAGTGACATTAGAGACAGCCCTTGCAATACGTACTAGTCTGTGCAAGTAAAAAGAGGTAAAAATGTAAAAAAAAAAAAAAAATTCTTCTGTTGTAACAGTTATCGAGATCAAAGACATACAACTAAATATCTAACTGAAATTCAGAGGTTATATTAATGAATGCATGTGATTAAAGTTACCCTAGGTTTAATGATGTTGAAATACAAACAAGTAATAAATGTACCATAAATCATAGTCCTTATTAGTGCAACCACTGTGAAATACTTGTTTGCTATGTATAAACATGATGGTCACCAGCCAAAGTCAGCCTGGTGTCTTGCCTCACAATCTAAATCAGTAATGATTCTCAGACAGCACCGACTATTTCAAAGCCGGCTATTTTTACCATTCATGTAATGACAGTATTTTACAATTGTAAACCAGGCAAAAACATGACTCTCTCCCTCATTCAGACTGACTCTAATTGAATAAGGTCTAGGCAAAACTCCTGTGCTGAAGGCCTATATATAGCTGTGATGTCTTCCTGTGTAACCGGAGAATGAGTGGCCTATTAACATCACAAAAATCTGAAGCCTGGCACATTCCACTGTCAGAAATAACCAGAGGGGTAGAGATGGTCCTTCAGGCCAAGAAGACAGGAGAGACATTGAAAGACAGAGAAGTGGGGAAAAAGAGTAAGAAATGCAGAAATAAAAACAGAGAGAAAAAGTAGAGATGCATACTGTAGAACAGCAATGGTCAGAATGACAAAGAAGTAAAACAAAACAATACAGACTGCAGAAAGATCGTAAGGAAATAAAAAGAAGGAAAACAATTGGTATGAAAAGTAAGAAAAAATACAATGTGAAGGAAAAGCAAAAGAGAAAGACATGGCATTTAGCTGAGTGACAAGACAGGTGTAAACACCACAAGTTGTCCAGAGGATTGACACATACTCTAGATCAGTGGGTCTTAACTGGTTTTGCTTCAGGACCCAGATCTATTTACTGGACATTAAAATTGTTTGGAATACAAAAATGTTAAGAAAAATGTACTAAAAATCAAATTGAAAAAAATTTATATTACTATGAAGTGCCTACAGTCAACCAAATAAATATTTTGCTATATAAAACTATTTTGCTCCTATGCACAATAATATGGTTATCTTTTATTAGTTTGCGACTCTATCTGATAAGAACAGACCTATTGAGAACAACCACTACCCTAGAACAGTTTCTACACCCAGATTCTCAGCCAAGCCATTAAAAAAGAACGAAAGAAAGAAAGAAAGAAAGAAAGAAAGAAAGAAAGGTAGCAGAAATTGAAGTTCTGTATGCCTTATACAAAATATCTTCTCCACAGATCCTCCTAGAGTACACTCAAGGACCTCCAGGGGTCCAGGTAGAGACCCTAGGTTGAAAGTCCTGGCACTACAAAAACTAAACTTTGTCCAGTGAGATGTAACAAACCTTTAAAAAATCTGAAGCCCAAAAGAAGATTAAATGTCCATCATTAATATGGAAAACACCAATTTTGCATTTCGAAAGAATGCTGCAAGTACAGTAGAGGTGAAAGTTTGACCTGGCTACATAAAACACCGACACTATTTCTATTGATGGAGTGCAAATGAGAAACCCAAATCCAATGAGAGTCATAAAAGGCACCTGTACTGCTGACAGTTTGGTGATGAATGTTAGTGGCAACCATAACACTGTCAGAATGATGTGCTCTGACGTGGCCAGTTCAGCACTGTGACTGTGAAGGACAACAAGGAGACAAAGCCAATCCATCTAAACAAGCCATCTGAAGCTGGACTCCATCACCTCTCATCACAGCACTGATCCAAAACCAATGAATTAACTCTGAACAGCTAAAACAATATACCACATATTCCTTTCTGATAAAATTACAACTGAAGTATGAAGATACAATTCACTATTATTTTCTAGGGTTCAGTGATTTATTGGAAATTCAAGATATATTTGTGATGATTTTGTTGGTTAGACCAAATTAAGCATCATTACAAATATTGCAACTGTTGTGCCTTTTGCATCCTAGAGTGATTCTTGTATATAAATAAAATACCAATTTATATGCCAATTATATTAATGAAGTTTAAATTGGAGACAATATTACATTTACAACATGGGTCTTAACACTCTCATCCAATGTTGTAATATTGCCTCCGATGTGTTTAATTTATATCCAAAAAAACCTTGGATATGAATCAAACTTTCCATTTTAAAGCAAAAACTTAACATCAAAATACTGAACATTGTTACAAGGCTGAAAAATATAGCAATAACTTTTGTTAACTATATTGCCCAGCCCCATTCCTTGTAAAGACATAGCATTTCTCTGGGATTCTTTATACATTACTACTGAGACACATTTTAGACTGTAAAAGCAAACAATCTCCACTACATTTCTGCCCAAAGGTAATTGCAAAGAGCACATGAAACCTCCTCTTCATTCCCAGGTTAGTAAGAAGGCGAAGTGCTTATTTAAAACCTTCAGAGGAGAAGACGAAGCACCCTGACTTGGGGGGCGGTAATTTCACAGCTCTACTTTGGGACGGGTGAGCAGTTTGTCTCAGCCCATCAGCTGCCCCCACCATTCCACCCTCGGCCACCAAACAGGTCCTTGAGGTAACTGCCACAATGGAACCCCAACCAAACAAAGTGACTGAAGAAAGAGGGATGGCTACTTCACTATATTTTCTGTAATTGGATTAGCCACCATTTTGTGTGGGATCAGAGGGATGTGTTACTCCTTTAGCAAATTATCACATATCATGTTTTGGTGCCCGAGAACGTCTGCCTTCCACCTTTTTCTCTGAAGCCTAAACTCGATAATTAGCCACATAAGCTTGATAATAGGGCACAATGTTCTTATGTTAGGGATCTTATGTTCCAGTCATTTCTACAAGGCTGTAGGTAGTCTGAGTTCTCAAAATGAAACATTAGTGTTACATTAACATAGCTACATTCGTAGTTACCTTCACCCAAGTCCAAAACGGCAAGGACAGCACTGCTTCTGGCCTCTCCAAGATAGTTGGTGGCGATGCAGGTATAGAGGCCAGCATCACTGGGTTTGCAGTCCCTGATCCATAGGCCTCCATATTCCTGGTTATCCATGTTGAGCAGGTCATCGTTGTGGTACCAGTAGAGGGTAGGTTGTGGGTCTCCAGCCACAGCCACTTTCAGACGGATATCACAGCCAGTACCTACCGCAGCGTTCCTCATCTTCCGGATGAACACTGGAGGAGTTGGGGTTGGGTAGACAGAAACAGAAGGGTCTGGTACGACCTGATTTGAAATAACTTTTGCCCGTTTTGATGGTATCCTGGGACTTGGAGGAGCCATTCCTCCTGCTTCTTCATCAGCACCCTTCTTCAGGGTCATCTGAACCTCAGCTTTCCTCATGATCCAGTAGAGAGCTTCTTTACGGACTGCTACACGTAACTAAACTGCTTCAAATTACATTAAGAAGTATCACTAATGCACAATAAATTGCCCAGAAATAAAATAGCTTTGGAGTTTTGATATGGTAAACATATTCCAAACATTCAAGCAGATATTATTAAATGCAAGACTCCACTCCAGGTTATCAAATGCAATACTTACTCATCAAATGACTTCTTAGAAAAGTGGTAAGCTCTACCTGCATTAACAGAAGACCTTCTGAAAGGCCTTCAGGCACGTAGAAATGTCAAAGAAAATGTGTGTAGAAATTTCCAACAGGTTTTGTGCATCATAAATGTTTTGGAATATGTTTCTCACATCCTTGAGATGTCCAATTAGAGAAGATGAAAACAAAATGTTTAATCTTTCTCCAATTAGGCGAATGTAGCTTGCGCCTGTACTCCTGGCTGGATGGTATTTTTAGAGCGAGTCCCTGAGGATCATATTGCATTAGCAGCTACCCCTGTTGCCTTTTGGAAGACTTGGCCTCAGCTTTTCACCCTCAGATTCAGGTCCACCAGTTCTTCGGGATCTAAGGGGAAAAAATGAGCGCTGGATCCTTTAGGTGATTACTCAGTTGCAGGATTTGCAACGGGTTTCCAACTCTGTGCCTGCGGTGCCCAGACTTTCGTCCCCTTGCCCTCCAAGTTAAGCTGTCTCACTCATGATAGCCCCCTCCCTTCACTCGTATGTCCCCCCGGGGAAGTGACAGACAAGTCCCACTAAGTCATCAAGGAACAGCTGTACCCTGATAGGTCAAATTTTTTGGACAGCCCGGATGCTTTAGCCCAGCCCCTCATCTTCTCCCCTGGCACTCACAGCCAATCACAAGCTCTAGAAAATGTGACATGGGGGCCTAATGAGGGAGGGGTTAGGAATAAAGCTCTGATTCATGTGGCAAAGATAGCTGCTGAGTAAGAATCGACACCGTCACTAGCATCAGTTTCAGTCTTGGCAGTGGGATTTTTTTTTAATTCCCTCAGAAAATAACATGACTCAGCACTCAAACCTTGTAAGGATTAATATAATTTCTAAAACAACACTCAGAACAAAATCTACTGCTATTCTGATTATCTCATCAGCGATGGAAACAGTTATCAGGATTAAAGAACTAAATACATAGAATGCAATGATATCTTGCAAATTCCAAAGAAGACCCTAAAAACAACAGATGCTATACAACATAGGCTGCCATCTGCTGGACACTATGTATACTTGCAAGCTATATTATGGTTCCAGATTATGAAGACAACATACAATACTCAGTAACTGTAGTGGTCGACTACGTCAATGGCAGTGTTGGTAACAATATCTAGAGATGTAGAATAATGCTGAACTTTTATGTCATTTTATGTAATATATATATATACATACATACATATACATATAGTGATAGCAAATAACTTTATAAATGACTACTTTATAACAGCAAATAAGATAGTTAAGCACTCACTTTTTCATAAATAATTCATATATAAAATTTCAGGACTATTCCATGTGTTTAAATAAGTAGCAAATTAATAATAATGTGAATTAATAGTAAAATACATACATTTAACAAACTCATTTCTCATATTTACATTAAATTCACAAAATATAAAACAAAAAATGTCCACCAACAATACTACCTGTAGGTTTTTTGACTTTGCATTCAATGATACAATATAATACGTGTATCAGGGCTATTTATACAGATTTCTATAAAATGTAAAATATGAGTTTCCACAGCTTCATGAATGTTTTAGCTCTGATACGTTTAACACCAGCAGAGTGTTCACAAACCGCCAACCCTCTTGTACATTCAACAGATGACTGATGTTCATTTTCCTACTTTAAAATAAAATCATAAACAAGTAAAAGGATTTCAGAGGGCTGAATTTCATGCTAAGCATGTGCCTTCTTCTTGGAACCCCCTTTGAAAGGAAAATCCTCTCTGCAGTTTGTCCTGCAGGACCCAGTTGTCATAGAAACAGCATCGCTCTCTGGACTGCTGAATTGAGAGCAAATGTGTGGATGGTGCACAGGTCTCTGAGTGAGTGGGAAGGAACAGGGGAGGCAGATACAACACTTTAGTATTCTAACACAATAGGGGAGATAGCAGATGTTTTAGCTGGACACTGTTTTAGGGGCTGAAATGATTGGAAAAGGTGTGGATGAATGGCAGGCATGGCGATGGCGACACTGGTGACAAGAATGATGAGGTTAATGGACAACAACAATGAATAGAAGAGTTACACTTACGTATGGTCGAGTCTCACTTAAAGCTGGAAGGAGAGCGTTGTGCTGCTGTGATGAGTGGAGCGTCTGGTGTGCGTGTAAAACATCGCCCCCTGCTGGTTGAAACGGTAGCCTCATAATTAGGGTGTTTCCTAAGTGATGTCACTAAGGATAGAAGCTGCCCACTTTTCTTAAATAAATCAGTAATTAGATATATTGATTCCCAAGACAGGAAAAACAGTGATCAAATATAAGCCAACTTAATTTTTGGTGGAAAAACTCAAAAGTTCCCTAAAATGTTTGGTGTGATAACATGGACAGCAATATCAGGATTCAAGACATCATGGTTATTATTATTACATGGTTAACCTAAACTAACACTAAAACCTTTTTAAATAAATAAATCTGTTACTTGAAATTAAATAAACAATAACCAAAATCAAATTAAACATAAAAAACTTTTTATTTCATTTTATTTCAACATTTTATTTTTCATTTTAATTTAGTTGAAACTGACATACTAAAACAATTAAAACTGAAATAAAAAAAAACTTTATAGACATATATAAAAAATATAAAAAAAGACAGTAACACAACAAAACAACTAAAACATTAAAATTAAAATTAAATAGAAAATATAAAAATAAAAATTGATTCAAAATGTGAATAAAAATATAACAGCTTCTCATCGATACTAAAATATCACTGAAAGACAGTCGTTCTTTCATATTTCACAGATAAATACCAAATGCACTGAAAATATGATACAATATGATTTATAGTGTATATAAATCTTTATTTATATTTATTTATTTATTCTATTTATACTCAACTCTAAAATACTTAATTACCTATAAACTTAGCCTCTATAAAATGATGATTATTAAAAACTAATCACTCATTTGAACATTTTTAAATATAATTTTATAGGAGTTACAAAGTCTTGGAACAATCTGAATAATTCTTTCACATTTAAGTTAACCCAAAAATAAAAAATAAAAATCATAATTTACTCACCCTAATTTTATTCCAAAGCCATATGACATTAATTCTGTGGAATACAAAATAATAATAATAATAATTTTTTTTTTTTTTTTTGACAGATCAGTGTACAGAAACATACAGAAACATTCCCATAATCTGGCAGTTTTATTGGGTGTCTTTATGAAATTGGATAGCATTTTTGACTTCACTTCAGAAAAATAAAACTCATTTTATATTTATAAATTTGAAGTTGATCAACAACTGACATATTGTGCTAGCAATCAAATTCCAGTAAAAACTTACTCTAATTCAAATAAAGCTGTAACGTCACTTAAGACTCAAACTACAGAAGCAATAATAATAGCATTGACACAATAAATCAATACACCAATTTGTAACATATAAATTTGCATTCATTATCACAGGCAACTATTTATTTGGTTTTATGACAGGCTATATAATCTGAGTGCATGGCTTGTGACTGCTTTTCTTTTTGGTTGCATTAGCCTTATTGTCTATGTAAGCCCTGCATTACTCATATTAGATGGTATGCATACAGTATCAGCATCGAGACCATTTAGGAGAGTGCAGTTTTATACCTTGAAAGTGTTTTCAAAGCTTCATGTTGAGCACATAATGAATGTAAAATGCCCTTACGACTAGAAAGACATCTTTGTCTCATAGAGACGCACACACAATACTGTAACTGTAGCATATGTGCCTGTGTGTGTGTGTGTAGCTGTGTAAAGATTACTATGAGATGCACATCTAAACCCTGGCTTATAAAAGGCCATTTACAGATACTTCAGTAAGCATTATAAATACCACTTGGATACAGGCAGTTAACATATGAATACTATATGGAGTCCTCCTGAATAAGGTAAATTGTACGGTGTTACATGTATGAAAGTGCTAATACACTGTTTAAATAAATATTAGGCCAAATAGTACAAAGCAATGAAATATTATATTTTCAATTAATAGCCTGTATCTTTCATCCTGCTTGTATGACAGGCATATATATATATATATATATATATATATATATATATAGGGTGAATTCGGGTAATCTGGGACACTTTTTGC
>JAFVLL020038562.1:0-19551 GCA_021397915.2 Tor tambroides | reverse complement strand
TCAGATAGGTTAATATTTTTTTCCTCTTAATCACATGTCCTAAACCTTTAACATTCCATGTAATAACCCTGGTTGTATTGTACGTATTCATGAAACAGAGAAAAGTAAAAACAAAGAAAGCTGTAAGTTTAAGACTGCATCATACCTAAGATATACATAAGACCGACGAGAAAGATTTTTGTATTTTAGAACACAAAACATAACATGAGAATATTTTTAAGATGGATGGGCGCAGTTTATTTAGCTTCAAAATCTCAACCACCATTCACTGCCATTATAAAGCTTGGAAAAGCCAGGATATTTTTTAATATAACTCTGATTGTATTTGTCTGAAAGGGGAAAGTCATGTACACCTAGGATGTATATTTTTTGCATTTTTAAAAAGTTTTCCATACAGACATTGTCAAAATGATTCCTGTTCACACGGATCTGCAAAAACAACTAAAAATGCTGTATTTTTTTGTGCCAGACAAGTAGGTGGCAATGTCATTATGTAAACAAGTACTACACATCTGTGCACATTCCTATCAACTGAACACATAATATGCATTCTCATGACATCAATGTTTTCATAAATTTGGCGGAGGCATTGACTTCACAAGACCACTGAAGGTGTCCTGTGGTATCTGGCACCAAGACATTAGCAGCAGATCCTATAAGTCCTGCAGGCTGTGAGGTGAGATCTCTATTGATCAGATTGGTTGATCCAGCACATCCAATAGATGCTCAATCAGACTACGATCTGGGGAATTTGGAAGTGAAGGCAACACCTTGAACTTTTTGTCATGCTCCTTAAACCATTCCTTAACAAATTTTGTAGTATAGCAGGGTGCGTTATCCTGCTGAAAGAGGCCACTGCCATCAGGGAACACCATTGCCATGACGAGGTGTACATGGTCTTCAACCATTTTTAAGTAGTTGGTACATTTCAAAGTAACAACCACATGAATGCCAAGGTACATGATTTTCCAGCAGAAAACTGGAACGTTTTCCTGCTTTCAACACATGAAATTCAAGAACTGACTGTTCATTTGCTGCCTAATTTACAGTATCTCACACCTTGACAGTCACCATCTTAATAATATAATCAATGTTACTGACTTAACTTTTTTTTAAAGTTATATTTATGGGCTTTTTGTGCCTTTTTATTTTGAGAGGACAGTGGAGAGATGACAGGAATAGAGGCTATCGGCGCCGATGTTAGCTTAACTTAACTTGTTAGTGGCTTTAATGTTGTGGCTGATCAGTGTATGCGTTAATCAAACCATTGGTATAAATTGCACTAATCATGTAATCAGCTTGTGTTATTGCCTAGAACCCACGACCACTGCTAGCGCATGCTCTTCTATTTGACCTACAGTAGCATGTTGTTGAAACATAAAACCATAGCTCTCTCTGAGGAAAGATTTAAGTTTTTTTATTTAATCTAAAATGATTTATACAGTATTCTTTAAATAAGGCTACAGCTGTCTCCAAAGGCCATAGCAGTGTGCTAAATCACTTACATCAAGACTTCTGGCCAAAGTGCAATCTGTGACAAGAATAATAGCTTAGATCTAATTATCTACTTTACGTTATTGATAGTGAATTGTTTTAACACACTAGCCTTCCTTCCCTAAATCATTGCCAAAATCGCTCATAAGGTATGCTTAGAAAATCAATCACAGATAAATAGAAAGGGTGTACTGAGGTATTTACTGAGGCTATAAAAGGTTTGTGAGGTATTTTATCAGTGTTTGGCTAACACAGTGTGGAAGATTATTTTGGGGAAATGTGATTTGAAAGAGGCTCTTTACAACTCAAGATTTCGCATAATTATGAGGTCAGGTCAAACGGACAAGTGCCAATAAAGACTTTTACTTTCTGGTCTATTATGGACTCCTAATGAATATATCATTATAATATATAACCATATTGGCCTTTTATTATTATACACATATAGGTGCAGATTATGTGTTATTTGTATTGAATGTACATGAATTGATCCCTCAGCTTGCCTAAGAATAAATACAAGTTTTTACACAAAAAAAACTCTTAACTGATTTATTCTGTGCATTGGATTTTTACAGCTATTCCTAGTTTCTATCAGGTCTATCAGAGATCTGCAGCAATGAAATTAGACTTTGTGTTGACTGATCTAATATACTTAACCAATGACTTCTGGCTGAAGTACAACTCCCTAGCAGAGGTAATAGATCTAATTATCCAATTCCAGTGAATTTTCTGACCCACCCCCATTGCTCTCTCTTTTTAGCCAATCATCTGTTGTTTGACTAATGAAATGGTATGCGGTGGCTTCTGGGTAAATAGCAACTGGCAAGATGTAATTCTCCAGTTGGTGCTCAATGTGAGTAAACGGTTTATTGTCTTCCCTGCTAGCCTCCTTATCCAAATCAATGCATCTTCTTTAATGCACATTTCAGCCATAAAAAATGGTAATTAGATTGTTTTCTTATTTACTGATGTTATATTTTAATTTATTCAACCATATTATCACTTTGTTTGGCTAAATTTGAAGAAAAAAATGAAACAGAATCTAAACATTACAATTTCTTCATTTCCAGTTTCTAAGGGAAGCAATTAATATTGAGCTAATAAAGTAATATAATGTCTAATTTAATGCAGATGTGCGGCGGTTCAGTAACTAATGATCATCATTTTGCAAGTAGCACTCTAGTGCATGTGGCAGTACTTCCTTTGGCTCCTTCCCTGGTCTAGCTCTTGGGATGTATTTTAATTGTAATCCAATTCAATATGTTACAGCCTGTTACAAAGGGCTAATGATATTACAAATTACATTTGCTCTTCAAATAGCATGGAGGTGATGATTCATCTGCATCACGTGCAATCTGCAAAGACATCTGTCATTTCTATTTATGCTGGTGTTGTGTGACTTTATTGTACTCCCAGTACCTTCACTAAAATTAAATAAGTTTCACATTATTTTAACATGGTTTCATTTAAAGGGATAGTTCACCCAAAAATGAAAATTCTGTCATTAATTACTCACTCTCATGTCATTATTAAGGTTGAACTACTGATGTCACAGGGACTATTTTATCGATGTCCTTACTACCTTTCTGGGCCTTGAACGTGGTAGTTGCGTTGCTGTCTATGCACGGTCAGAAAACTCTTAAAAAAAAACTCAAAAATATTTTTGTGCTTAATTTGTTCCGAAGATAAACAAAGGTCTTATGGTTTTGGAATGACATGAGGGTGAGTAATTAATGGCAGAATTTTCATTTTTTGGGTGAACTATCCCTTTAAGATTTTGTAACTTTTTCATATATATTAAATTGACTAGTGGAAGTGAAGCTAATGACCTAATCTTGATAATGATCTTATCCTACATTCTTGATCTTTAGTATTGTAAATGTTGAGTTGTATTTGGAAAATCACCTGAAAAGTCCAGTCTATCCATCCATCAATCCACCAGTCATTCTTCAAACCACTTGTCCTCTGTAGGGTCTCAGGGATGCTGGGGTCTATCCAAGCATCTTGGTCCACAGGCATGGGAAACACCCTGGACAGATGGCTAGTCCATCACAGGGTCCTGGAAAGTCCCTTTACTTTCAAATATTATCTAATACAAATCCAAAATAAATACTGATTAATGAATGGCACTGGTCAACTTAAATAAGAGATTATGGGTAAAAGTTTTTATAAACTTTATTTACTGGAAAAATCATCTGAGTGATTTGATGTTTGCAAACGTTGTTTTGGCCAATTAAGATGTCAGCAATTTACTTAATTGTAAGTGCCATCTGTTTTGGTGTGGATCACTGCTTCAAACGATACTTCTAACAAATTTAGGTGCACTACTCCACATTTAAACAAGTGCTGGAACACCCTTTAACTGTTGTCACATTGAATGAGGTGGTTTCACCCCTAAAAGGATCAGCTGACCTTGACCTAGCACATGACTCAATGCCTGCATTTAAATATTGAAAATACACTCTTAAAATTAAGATAAACATTATTTTCAGTATACAAAACTTTACCTACAGTGCCATTCAAAAGTTTTTTATTTTATGTCACTTTTGCTAACCAGAGCTGTATTTATAATTATATTTTGTTAAATAGTGCAATGTCTTTAAATGAAAAATACACTATTAAAATCAACATTAACGCGTTTGACATTTTATGTGAAAATGTTTATTCGACACACACACACACACACACACACACACATATATATATATATATATATATATATATATAAATAATATACTGTATATAAAATTGTGTAAACTGACTGAATTGTGCAAACTTATTATATATGAATTTATACCTTTTAAAATGCTCTTGCTATGCCTAAAATGTAACAATTTTTACAGTGTAAAGAATTAAACTCCTTTTCATCAATTAAGTTATCATTTTAAATTGAAATGCATGCTTAAAAGAAGCTGATCAGCCTGTGTGAAACTGTGCGTACAAGTCAGTGAGGTTAGTAGGAAAATTGAATAGTGGAATAATGTCACAGAGGAATTACAGAGGCTCTTCTTTGACAAAACATTCACATCACTTTGCTTGGCAAAATGACTTTCTAATTGTCTGTTACTGAATTAAACAATTAGTAAAGATGTCTGTCATGCTGACAAATACTGATGCAAGGATGTTAAAATAGTTCAAAACTGAAATTCTTTGCTGGTGTATGATTTGTTTTGAAAACCTTGGTAATGATCAGGTTACCTGCAAGATTTATATTGCAGTGGTGTGAAAAAGTTTTTGCCCCACTCCTGTTTTTTTAATGGTTTGCATATTTGTCACACTTGAATGATTCAGATCAAACTAATTTTAATATCACACAAAGATAACCAGAGAAAATACAAGATCCAGTTTTGAAATAATGATTCCATTTATTAAGGGGAAAAAGCTATCCAAACCTGCCTGGCCCTACATGAAAAAGTAATTACCCCCTAAATCTAATAACTGGTTGTGCCACCCTTTGCAGCAACAACAGAGTGCAGAATTCATGGTTCCATTAATTATGGCAAGACATCCAGGTCCTGAAGGTTACACCAGATGTAACGGGACACACACCTTCCAAAAAGACCAACTTTTTGTCTCCACAGAATATTTGCCCAAAAGTCTTGGGGATAATCAAGATATTTTTGAGCAAATGTGAGACAAGCCTATGTGTTCTTTTCGGTCAGCAATGGCTTTTGCCTTGGAACTCTTGCATGGATGCCGTTTTTGCCCAGTCTCTTTCTTATTGTTGAATCATGAACACTGACCTTAATTGAGACAAGTGAGGCCTGCAGTTCTTTGGATGTTGTTCTGGGGTTTTTTATGACCTCCTGGATAAGTTGTCGTTGCGCTCTTGGAGTAATTTTGGTAGGCCGGCCAACTCCTGGGAAGGTTCACCACTGTTAATGGCTTTATAACCCTTTCCAGACTGATATATGTCAACTATTTTGTTTCTCATCTGTTTTTGAATTTCTTTAGATCATGGCATGATGTGTTGCTCTTTAAGCATTTTTTACTTTGTCAAACAGGTTCTGTTTAAGTGATTTCTTGATTCAACAGGTCTGGCATTAATAAGGCCTGGGTTTGGCTAGTGAAATTTAACTCAGCTTTCTAAAATAATGTGGTTAATCACAGTTCTTTCATGATTTAACAGGAGGGGGCAATTACTTTTTCACGTAGGGCCAGGTAGGTTTGGACAGCTTTTTTCCCTTAATAAATTAAATCAGCATTTAAAAACTGCATTTTTGTATTTACGTGCATTAACTTTGTGTAATATTAAAATTAATTTGATGATATGAATCTAAGTGTGACATATGCAAAAAATGAAAAAGATAAAAACAGGAAGGGGGCAAAAACCTTTTCATGGCACTGTACACACTTTTAACATGTTAAATATTAACTGAATGTGCTTGAATGAGATGCTTCCCATGTAAATGCGCGAACCACCATAAGTGCCACTGTTATTAAATTACTGTCAAATTTCAGCTACAGTTTATGTTTTTAATTCATACTATGAAAAATATGTATATGTTTATTTGGGCTATCATAAACCTTTTATACTTTAGGTGAGACACTGCAGGCGAATAGGGTAAAAAAAATAACAAATAGTTATCGCCTTACCCAGCTGATTGATTATATTGATAATTGCAAACAATTTTTGTATTACAAGTTTTCTAAAATGTTAGGTTTAGAAATGCGAATGAGCCATTAATTAAATATGCGCTAATTTGCATAAATTTCTAGTACAAAAATCTAATCACTGGATGATATCAGTTTCAAAATTGTTGTTTCATTTTTTTTGACATATTAGTATCTTGGGTAGAATTTTGGGTATCTCATTTTTGTCACTCCATAATTCAGAAAATGCTTAGAACGGACAGAAAACACTATATTTTCACAATTTTGGGGGGGATTAAAATGTTGTATATAATCAAGCAAATTATATATGACCAAATCCCTCTGTAAAAACCTTTAGGATACAGACAGGAATAAAAATGTAAAGTTTGGTGTGTGTAAGTGCTACTGAAGTGGAAATTTATGGCTCAGTGTAGGAAATCTATTGTCACAAATAGATAAAGTGCTATAAACGAAAGACTTAACAGTGTCATTTTGATGTTTTCTTTCCACTTGTCTGAAAAAACACTTTATGAAAAACCAAAAAGCCCAAAATCTCAAACTTGACAGGTGCATGAAAAAACAGTGTTTTTGCCTGCAGTGTCTCCCCTTAAGTTCTTGAAAAAAATAATAACCTATATGTTTATACATTGTTCTACAAATTGAGAAATCCACAGTCTTGACTGCATTTGCATATATCAAACGTATATGACTTTTAAAGGTCACAATTAAAGAAAATGAGTTTTGAGCTTAAGCAGGACATAAGTGTGGACAAGCAGGAAAGCGCCTGTCCCATCTGTCAGATTAACATCTCTGAAGTGTGTCAACACCTTCAAGGAGGATTTCCAGCCACAAGTAGCTTGTGATTATCCCATTACAGGCACAAAAAGGCCCTGACAAGCTGTTAACACCATTGCTGTTTGCATCCTCTCCTAATGCCTCAATCCTGCCTGATTGGATTCACACCTTCTACGCAATAGCAAAGCCTTTCTCATGATGAAGGACCAGAGCCAAACCAAAGCATGTACATGGCATCTGTTCCCCTGACTGAAGTAATGCCCTCCAGAAAGCACACCATCCACAATTTTTCACTTGAAGAATTCATAGATTTTATGTTATTAAATAAAAATCTTGTTTGAAAGAATGTGCTACCAATGTTACCAATGTTTCTAAAATAAAAAAACAGCTCCCATGTAACCCAAAAAGCTTGACCTAGATGCTGTCCTGGATGTTGTTAATTTTATGGTACATCTTCACTGGTTTTCCCAGCAAGCCTAATAATGTTACATACTTATTCATTCAATATTTTTTTTTTTCTATCACTTATCTTGGGTAATCGGAAACTATCAAACAGTTTCTGATCCATAATGTGCGTGGTTTAAAGTCAATTAAAAGTGATAATTGAAGACAAAATGCAAAAGCTAATGTCTGAAACCACTAGTCTCAGATTTCAATTACACTAGATACAAACAGAATGAGCTATTTTTTTCCAAATTGCTCTGTTGAATATTGTGATCCACATTAAAAAGCAAACATATTTTATTGCATAATAAGTCATTGTTAGTAGATGTTGATGAAACATTCTTTATAAAACTTCTCAGTTTATGTTTGGATGCATTACAGTTATGGACAAATGTTGGCATCAGTGCTGACATGTAAGCCAAATCCAAAGCCTTTTTTTTCAAAACCTGGATGCCAGCCTAAACTTAATCATGATTGCAATGATGTCTGGAGTGGTTCCACAATTTATTCACACTTTCCCCCCAAAATACCCCTGATATACCTCACTAAATAAAACAGCACACATAGTGCTGAAAATAATGTCTGTATTATACAAAACTTACACGCACTACCATTCAAAGATTTTATGTTATTAGCTTTTAGTGTTATGCTATCAGTTAGGCTGCATTTATATGATCAAATATACAGTAAAAACTGTAATATCATTAAATATTACAATTTAAAGTAACCGTTTTCCATTTGAAAATATTTTAAAATGCAATTTATTCTTGTGGTGGCAAGGCTGAATTTTTATCAGTCTATATTAAACAGTTGTGCTGCTTAATATTTTTGTAAAAACCATGCTACAATTTTGTCCCAGAATTCTTTGATGAAAAAAGTGCACAAGAGCAGCATTTCTTTTTTATTATTTTGGTACCACTCAAAATTGATCATTTCTTTCAAATAAACAGAATCTTACTCTTGCAAATAGAGATAATTTAATAAAAAATAAATTTCAAATAAAAAAAATCTTACTGACCCTAAACTATTAGATGATATTGAATGACTTATATAGTATTTGGGACATCTGGTGCTTTGAAAGCTTTTTCATCTTCTTGCAAATGAGATTGGAAATGAGCTTAGCAAAACTGTTAGAAAAGGCTAGTCAGGTGTAGGTGAGAAGAAAATCGGCGTGGTAGGTTAAAGGTGTGAAGAGAATGTAAAAAGTCACACGTCACTTAATAGGGATTAGCCTCTAAACAGTGTGTTTGGCATCTTAACGCTCAAGGGCTTATCACAGATCCGACTCTGCAAGGAAGCCACCATCATGAACAGGAAGTTGTGCCAGGCACTAGACTCAAACCAGGTCAGCGTCCAGTCTATATGCAATTACCCTAATGGCCCAGTTGAATGTGCAGACCTTACATCATGTGCCTGTTTGATGATGTAACTGTAAACTAACACATATACACATTTATATTAAAGGGACAGTTCGGGCAAAAATGAACATTCCTTCTTTCTTTTATTATTTATTCACTATTGTTGTTGTTCCAAACCTGTATGACCTTCTTTTTTGTTCCACAGGAGGAGGAACGTCATACAGGTTTGGAATGACATAAAGGTCAGTATTTTGAGGGCAAAATTTTCATTTTTGCCTGAACTATCCTTTTAACAGTCTTGCAAAAATACTACCATTTCTTAGAATTTATTTTGTAATAGTGCTACAGTACATAAACGTACATACACTGAAAAAAAATCAATTCATCTGTCTGCAAACATTCCTATTTACCCATATTATGAAGTATTATGGATATTAAAATCACACATGCATCAATATATGAATGTCATTAAATATGATAAAATATCAAAGAAGGTGGGAGTTATTTTACAGACAAATCGTAAAAAGGAGTTTAATAGGTTTGAAATGAAGTATACTGTTCAAAATGTATTTTGGTAGATGCCACTTGGTTTGACATTTTATCTACTGCAATGACATTCTTCATCATGCTTTTTGGGTCATTGTGTCTATATTTTGCAGAAAACTATGAACTCCTAAATATTAACACTTTTTATTTTTAAAAATGTTATGTGTCAAATGAGGAAAGCTGGAAGCAATTTGTGTTGGATTGAGGAAAAGTCCTTTAATCTCAGATTGATTTGGGGCCATCTAATCACCCTGTTTAGTCACCTTCACTTAGAAGCAGGACAAGCTTTTCCTGATCTCATTATGGGGCTGTGGTCACATTTACCCACTATGGCCCGCATATCAGCCCATTCAAGCAAGCCCCCTGAACTGTTTCCCAGCTGTTTTAATAACCTTCCTATCACAATACTCTTGGGTCCCATAACTGTGTATTAAAATCCAACACTTTGATTTCTGCACACACACTACCGTTCAAAAATTTGGGGTCGCTATAAAATTTTGACATTTGGCAGTTTTAAAATTGACATTCAGCTAACTTAAAGTAACTTTGCAACTACATGGCAACTAACTTGCATGTTGACATGTACTTGCAAAAAGTTACTTGTAGTCAGTAGAATGTCTTTTGAGGGAACTATGTATGATGTGTTAGCAGATATTAAGCAGACAGTCTACTAATACTCTAATAAAGCGTTATCAAATTTTTATTTATTTTTTTTATACTCTTGAAGGCTGCATCTATTTGATAAATAACAGCAATACTGTGCTGCTTAATATTTTGTGCAAACCATGATACATTTTTAGATTTTATATAAAATATTTTATCAAATATTTTAACAATTTAAAAGTCTTTACTGTAATTTTTGATCAACTGAATGCATAATTGCTGAATAAATGTATTTTTCTTTTTCTTTTTTTTAAATAAATGAAATTAAATTAAAATCTTACTAACCCCAAACCTTTGAATGGTAGTGTAGACATTCTGCAAATATTATACTGACAACTTATTTATTGTTGCCTTGGGTTATGCGTATGCAGGTAAATCATGCAATCCCTTTAAAAATAATAAACCTCAACTTGACTAGAGAATTAACAAGAAATATTAGGTTTATGCCATCGCATAGATAGACCTAATCTGAATATTGGTGTTTGTGGTGGTTGTGGCCCTGGGTCTAAAAACTGTCCAGTAGATGGAGCTATCCAACAATCCCATGCATAGAGCCCATTCACTTGTATGGAGACAGAAATACACTTTTTATGTCCAGCAGATGTGCATTCATTCACATTTGGACAAGCTAAGACTGAAGTCCACCAAAAGAAAAAAACAGTTCCATGCAGTCTGTTTTCTGGGAATGTGAAGGTTCATGACTGTCCATTTGAAGTCTGATTTTGATTAACCTTTTCTGTTTGAGCTTATGAACATTAAACATAAATATTATGTTTAAACGTTTATATAGGTTGATTGAGAAGTCAATGTCTTTGCTGTAATGCCATTAGTTACCCAGCAGATGGCGATCTTGCATGTTAGTCTAGGAAAGTGTAGTGACAAAATCTTTCGTCATTAATTTATCTAATTTATTAAATTAAATAAATTACATAAAACTAAAAAACAATACAATTGTTTAAAAAATTTAATCTTGTAAAAAAAAAACGTGAACACAGAAATAACAATAGTTGTACTTCATTTTTGAACATTTGTATACTAACAACTGTCATTTGTAATTTTCACATTTTATACACTTTTTTACATGTCAGACAAACACACTCCACTCTCAAGGGAAAAGCTGAAATCGTAACAGGTGGCCTTCAAGGCTCTTTTTAGGTAACACTTCAATGCATTTATAATAAGCAAACAAACCTTGTCCTGTCAATTCATTTTAAACACACATATATATGAATTTATTCTCCATATGAACTACATCATGTAACTGTATGATCAATTAAAAAACTGTTGCTTTGATGAATATTTCAATACTTAACCATCACAAAAATCAAACAGCCGTAACCATGTCTTGAACATTAGGGGGGACCTATATATATATATATATATATATATATATATATAAATAAGCAGAACAGTGAAGGAAATTCTAGTTGGGACATAATTTTGTATTATTGGAAAATTATCTAATTTTCTAATATCATTATTAGAAAAAAAAAAATTGTAAATATACACACATTCACTCTTATTTGTATGGCTAATATGTTGAAAATGCTAAATGTTTCTTCTCTCATTACATTCTGTTAGGAATTACTCAAATCATGTAAATGATACCATATTTTCCATTCAAACTGGTGAAATTTGAGGGAAAAATGAGTAGTTTGTTTCACTGGATGTTACTTTCATTTTTTTCTATCATAAAACAGTTGTCAAATTAACTGTTTTGCTACTTTCATCTCACCTCACTCTCTTTCAACATTAAAACTGGCACTTCATGATGGAATTTGTGCACTATTTCTGTGAACAGCAAACCTTTCCTGCTTAAATTTGATTGGCCATCTCAGTGACACTCACAAGCGCTGTTGAACGCTGCAGCAGACAAGACTAAAATGTAACTTACAGTTAAGTTACAAAAATATCTTTTAAATACCATTTAGTCATTCTAACAACAAACAGAGCGCTGTGTAATGGAGTGCAATTTCAAATTCTGGGGAGGGGACAATGTGGACATTTCTAATTATTGAGGTAGACTTTTCCCCCCTCACTCTCTATGGTGGTTACGGCCCTGGTTCATTACAATGCCAGTCAAATGACAATGGGTTAACAACATTTGTCACAGATCAGGAGGACAAAAACAAGGCTAAATAGTGGACAATCAGACAATGTCTTTATGAGGTAATGAGTTGGGTGTTTGAACAGTTCGTAAAGTCAATAGGTCTGTAAATGTTTCAAACGTAACAGTGTTTAGCTTGTGTTTTGGGCATTTAGGATCTGGCAGGTCTTCAGCAGGAGTACACAAGGCTCTTACTCTCTGATATGAGAAATGATTTTAAAAATTATGCACAGGGTTAATTATTTTGAAAATCAGAAATAACATGATCATTATGTTTTAAATAATTAAATGCATACATAATGTATATATGCGATATAAAAGTATATCTGAAAGTATATATGCGATATAAATTTCAGTGAAATTGTTTAGGGGCGTACCTGTCGCATAGACCCTGGAGTGGTACCAACCAAATAAATCATCCACAGTGGAACTAGTAGGGTGGAGGAAAGGGTGAAGAAGCCACCAATCGCATAACCCCACCAGGGGTACTCATACACATTGTTGAACTTCAGAGGGGTGTATTTAACTAAGGAGAAGATGAACGTTCCCTGAATAGACAGGAAAGAGAATGATGAGCAATGGGGAGCCATCAGTTAGTTTGGTATGCTTTGACACACTGAGTCAACGCACAAAGTCTCAGAATAGGAGAAGGTCTTTCTTGTGTTTTGAAGTGCTGTCAGTGTAAAGACAGACACAAATGACAGGTGTCAGACACAGACTCACAGGTGGCAGACAAACCTCCTCCTACCCCTATGTACTGCTCGGAGGATAGTGTGTGGTTACAATATGAAAATAAGAATGAAACATTTGTTCTGGTTTTAAAAAGCCACAGAAATAGATTGCAAGGGATTTAAATGAAACTCACTGTGCATATAGCTGGTGTTAGATATTTCCAGCAGCACTTCATGAAGGGCCAGGGCCGATATCCAATCATATCCTCAATGCTATCATAGAGACGGTCTGCACCTGAAATAAAACTCAAAAGTTTTAAAACTCGAAAGTACACTGGAAATCATTGTATCACACTGCTTTGTGTTCAACTCGCTTTTAATGTGCTAAGAATTGAGTGCACTTTTGACTTACGTGCACTGTTGTTCTATAAAAATTTCAACAGGGGTTACTAGAGTTGCAAATGAAAACATGTACCACTTGTGTACATTTATCTGCACTTTGCTTGTTCTTTACAGAGTCAAATAAATGATTTACCATATACCCATCCAACACAGATGGACTGAAGGATAGCAAAAGTAAGAAGTGTCATTCCACTACAGGCGTAATAGTCAAAAAGCTGGAAGACATACAGGCCACCCTGAGAGTGAAACAGAAAAACAAAAAATTGCAGACAGAAATTACAGGTACTGCAGATGTGTGGGGTCTTTGTGTTTTCATTTGTGACTCTCACCTCTGTTACCATTAGCAGACCAACAAGGAAGCTGGCAGCACTTATGAAGAGGAGAAGAAATTTACGACGATGTCCAATTTGGAAGAAGGAAGGATACATATCCGAGATAGCCGTTACCAGGGCTTCATGATACACAAACTGATACATTAATAGAAAAAGCTTTAGTGTATTCATACTATGATATAATGAATTAAATATAGAAAAATCCTCTGTATCGCTTCCTGTATTTACCTCACTATCCAGTCCCAGGAATATGATCATGATAAAGAAGAAGATTGCCCATAACTGAGGCAAGGGCATCATAGCTACAGCACGGGGGTAAGCAATGAACGCCAAACCAGGACCTGCCACAAACAAAAGTCATTAAACGAATCCCTCCCTGCCCAGTGATACAACCTAATCACTACATGTAATGTGAATGGCAGTGTTTAAAAATACCAAAAAAAGAGTCTATTTGTGCATAATTTCAGCAGTACAATTGTGTAACCAAAGTCATTGCTTCATTTTGCTGTTACTATACCCAGAGCTCTGACATAACATTATTTTTTTTTTCCTGTATGCTTATCTTATGATATAATAACTTCCACTTGCTTTAAGAGACCTTACATATCATTTTTACCTGACTCTGCAACCATCGAAATATCCATTCCTTGTTCATCGGCCATGAAGCCCAGGACTGAAAATATAGCAAAACCAGCCACAAAGCTAGTTAAGCTGTTGAGCAGACACAAGTACACACAGTCTCTGAAAGACAAATGGTAAAAGACAACATGTTTTTTTAATGTTAGTGCAATTTTTCAATGAATAAACTATTGATGTGGAAAGTGTGATATTAGATATTCTGAAGTACCTGTAACAGTTGTTCTCATATTTGTTGTAGCTTCCCAAAGCAGTCAGTACCCCTGTACAAACTCCATAAGAGTAAAATATCTGACTACCTGCATCCATCCACACCTAAAACATCAAATAATGTTTCAAAATCACAAAATCAACATCACAAAATGCCAATATTTTCAGGGAATAAAGGGCAAAAGATAGCAGCTCAGTGCCTGTGGGTCTGTGAGACGTGCTGGATCAGGGTAGAGGTAGAATGTGATGCCATTTTTTGCACCAGGAAGAGTAAGTCCACGGACCAGCAGCACTACCAACATTAAATAGGGAAAAGTAGCAGTGAAGTAGACCACCTGAAAATAAGAGGAAGACCGTTCAGCTCCGCATCGCGTCATGCCTAATAGGGCTGGGCGATATATATCGTTCGATATATCCATGCGCATTTCGTCAGTAAAGCCGGTTCTTTGATTAGCGGAAAATCTCCATCACCTGTTTTGAAATAGAGCGCCAGTTAATACACAGAGCCGTAGATCACTGACAAGCTACGCCAATTAATCACCCGCGAAAATGAACGCGGTATTGCGTAGCTTGTCAGTGATCTACGGCTCTGTGTATTAACTGGCGCTCTATTTCAAAACAGGTGATGGAGATTTTCCGCTAATCAAAGAACCGGCTTTACTGACGAAATGCGCAAAATATCGAACGATATATATCGCCCAGCCCTAACATTGCCTAACAACGCCTCTTAGCTGTTATAAATTCACTGTAAACCACGGCTTCTTGGGTCTTATTGTTTATATATATATATATATATATATATATATATATATATATATATGTGTGTGTGTGTGTGTGTGTGTGTGTGTGTGTATATACACACATTAGATCAATTTTAGATCAATTCCTGGAAGAGAAAGATTTAAAATGTGCATATGCTTTTTTTTTTTTTTGGAAGGATATTAGCATATAGATGACATGAAGTACAACAGGCAACAAGCAAAACTGTAAACACATTCCACTTCCAGCTCATATCTTACCATTCACTTTGTGATACATATTGTTAAAAAGTTTAACAAATTTCTCACCTTGCCTGTGGACTTCACTCCCTTCCACACACAGAAGTAGCAGATGATCCAGGCCAGCAGGAGGCAGAGTGCCAAGTCCCATCTAACATTACCAATCTGTTCTATTCCCTCAGACAAGCCCAAAATTCTTCTCCTGTAGGCAAAAAATATGGAATCACATTCTGTTTTACAACCTTTATTGAGAATCATTTTAATTAGCTGGATGATTTTTGTTATCCTGTT
The DNA here is from genome assembly GCA_021397915.2 of Tor tambroides. Taxonomy (NCBI): domain Eukaryota; kingdom Metazoa; phylum Chordata; class Actinopteri; order Cypriniformes; family Cyprinidae; genus Tor; species Tor tambroides. Next base: position 4,011 of record JAFVLL020038562.1, on the reverse strand, counting down.
TTGCCTTAATTGCGTAATTCTAATAAACATGTACCAGTTTAATGGGGTGTTATTTTTCAACAACTTACTCCCAAAACTCAATAACAGGAGACGTGCTTTTCTCTGGAGAATATTCAGTGATGTTGCTTTTGCTGAACTCTTTGCAGTTCTCTAAATAAAGAAGGCAATGGTTATTCAAATGACATATCCCAGTATTATGATAATTGACACTGTGTTATATGTGAGATACCTGTGTTCCAGTAGTTGTTGCAGCTCGCCCATGGCAGCTCTGAACTGAAGGATGAAAAGAGGTAAAGGAAAGCCCAAGCAAGAATTATGATGTAATACACTCCAGTATAGAGGACAACGACTTGGCTACCATAACCGAGACCTGTGAATATAAATAAAAAGAAAATAAAAAGTAGCAAAGTACTAAAGTAAAAAGCTGTAATACATTCACATTGAAAAGTCACTGTATATGAGCTCAGGGCTCTCAAGTTCTATCAAAAGTTTGGAGTGAGATTACATCTGTTTGGGGAGGAGCCACTCAAATATCTGCAGCAGCGGCCCCTCGGCACCAATTCTCTCCATTTTTTGCTAGCAGTTAAATTTGACCTATTGTTCATAATTGACCAGCACAAATAGAAATTACAACAACTGGTAAATCTGATAAAAGACAAACAAATTCATCCAAATAAAATAAATTGTTTGATATATTTCAAAGATACAAATGTATCAAAAATAAAAATATGAGCCAAATGAACAGCAATTAACGGGACAGGTTATCCCTTACTGCTCAGCATGAGAAATACAAGGTGTGGCGTGTGAGCGTGTGAACTGGTTGAAATGCGTGTGAACGTGTGAGACTGAGATCATTGTTCACCTTCAAACAGTGGGCAGATCTTCCTCCAGCATGTAATTCCACCTTGACTGGTGAACTGACCGAGTGAGGTCTCCAAAAAGAAAAGTGGAATCCCACACGTGAAGAGAAACAGCACATACGGCACAAAAAATGCCCCTATATGACAGAATGATTTATCAACACATATAGCAAACTTACAAATATCAAAATTCAATATGCAATATACAAAAAACAATACATGCATCAAAACTCCAGCAATACACACCAAAACACTGTGAAAATTGTATTTAGTCAGTATTAGCTCTCCCCATAAAGAAAATAAAAAGGTCTAAAAAGAAGAAATGATCCAAAACAGGGGGTTCACAAATTATTCCAAGTAATTTATATGACAAAACAAAAACATGTTAAAAAATACCATATCAACCAATTCTAAAGTATGTATATGGCATGTATATGTAAGTATAATATGACTCTCAACAATGATCATTTTAATTATTTATTTATATTAATAATTAAATTTGTATTTAATTTTGCAAAGCAAGCATGACAACAATGCATATACATACACTACTGTTCAAAGGTTTGGGGTCACTATGATTTTTTTTTTTATTTGATAAAAAAATCCAGTAAAACCGGTAATATTGTAAAAATATTAAAATAATAACTGCTATATTTTAAAACGTAATATATTCAAAGTTATTACTCCAGTCTTCAGTGTCAATAATAATAATTTTAATATGCTGATTTGGTACTTGAGAAAATTATTATTATTATTATCTATGTTGAAAACAGCTGCTTAATATTTTTGTGGAAACCGTGAGATGTGTGTTTATACAGTTTAATATCAATTATATCAGTTTACACTGACCTTGCCGAATAAAATTATTCATATATAAAAAAAATTGACCCTAAACTCAGAGCAGTAGTGTACATTAATAAGATACTCTGCAACATATTTTAAGCCAGATGCATCCCATTAACATTGTGTTACTATATATATATATATATATATATATAATATCATGTTAGTGATTCTTTTTCTTAAAACAGCACACTTGTTTATGCATTCATACCACTGAGGTTCTTGTAAATCTTCGTACAAATGTGAGCTCACAGTTATATAACTTCTCCCATAGCCTCATTGGGCTGTTTTTTCCCTAGAGAAACAGCACCAGATCAATGTTTGTGTGGATATTTTATGCCAAAAACACAGAATGTCTGGCACTGATCTTAAGCCCGTAGACACTGAGACTCATATCCCAAAATATTTAAATTATAACAAACCACCACAGAAAAGCCCTTCTAATAGCTAAAAGGCAATATATTTGATCTTCTGGGTATCTGAGACTTTGGAACTGTTTTAAGATAAAATATTATTTTATATTAAGAACATATGATAACTCAGGAACTTACTGTAAACACCATAAAACAAGATTAAATATAAATTTGCACTCACCCCCTCCATTCTTGTAGCACAAGTAAGGAAACCTCCACACATTTCCCAGGCCAATGATGTGCCCTGCCACCGCCAAGAGAAACTCCAACTTACTAGCCCACTGCTCTCTGGCCTGGGGTTTAGGTCTGGCCTGCACTAGGGCACCATTCATGAGGTTTAACTTCACACCTGGCCTTGAGCTATGCTCCATGATGCTAATAATGGGTTGATAAACATACATTATATATCCAAATATCTGTCATGTAACATATTTAAGGCATAATGAAGAATGGGGCCCATATGTGTTTGGGGTAGATGTGGGCCCCATGAGCTCATCTGTAGCAAATGATAACATCAATGGTCTCTGCAAACAGCTGCGCATGACTGCACATGTTTTTTTCACGTGCTTTACCTCACAACAAACTAATGATAGAGCAGGTGTTGTCTATTGGAATATGTGTCCACAATTGGGTCTTTTATTATACATAAATGTAATGTTTTGTCTACATGTTTCCTCTTTAATATTCTCAGCAGCCTTAAAATTGCACATACTACATTGTATGATACTGAAGTAAAAAAGAAATTTGCACTTCTTCATTTTTACTGCAGTTAATGAATTTAAGTCTGTTATTACTTTTATATTAGTATGTTGTTTTATGGAGTTTTTTTTCTTTAGTATATTATTCAGAAATTCCGTGCTTCTACACCTGTCACCACAATCAGATATTAAAAACCTGAAACGTTACATGTTATTCTTATCTTTAAAAAAAACAAGTCAAATTTATATATTAAAAAGCAAATAAACTCAAAACTACAATTGACTTACAGCTAATGACAACTGATGCATACATACTTAAAATGGAATTGGATGAAAATTCATAAGTAAAGTTCTTACCTGTTGTGGGCATGGTTTTACTTTGAATGTACAGCTGAAACCATGCCTTTTTTTGTAAAACTACAGTATATCTGCTGTTTCACTACAAGAAAGTGTTATGTAATAATGTGACAAAAGAGTAATCAAAATATACCTTTGATTTGTGAAGAATCCGTCTTGTATGTCTCTTTTATGTAGTGCCTGTATCTAGGTTAGCAGTTCAAAATAATGTCCTCAAAGAGAATGCCTGAGGAGTGGCCAAACCGGCTTCAAGCGCTCCTGAACAAGGACTGTTGGTCCTGAGCTGCTGGTCTAAAACCAGGTTTAGTATTCTCTGCTTTTCAAAAGTTGTAAACAAGACTATGCCATGATCAGAGAGTGTTTGTGTTTTGTGCATCCCCCTGTTTTATACCATGTTTTTTCAGAGATAAAACAGAAATGTCTTATCAGTGGATTAACTGACAACCAGTGGCTTTCTTTCTCTCACCCTACAACTCTCTCTGGCTGTTTCTAGATCTTTCTCTATATTTGAGCCTGTCTGACAATTTTGCAATAAGTGCAGCAGAGTTTCCTCTAAAGCTGAATTACTAGTAACTGGACACCATGCCATTTGCATTGTCAAATGCATTCAGAAAAGAAAGAATGCTGAAATACCTGAATCAATTGTCCTGTTTGTGCTTCATTAAGCAATGTGTAATTGCTGCACAGTCTATTTGCCATTCTCTCATCATAATCCTCCAGAGCTACTCATTTAAGTGAGTGCTTGTAGAACTCAGCAAAATGAAACACATTAGGCCTACATAAATCTAGATGGAAAACAGATGTTGGAATACTGGTCACAATCAGTTCCATTTTGTACAA